>PVJD01016666.1:0-20196 GCA_004026545.1 Mormoops blainvillei
GATCAGTCTCCACTTATAGGTGAGATCATATTGTATTTCTCTTTCACCGCCTGGCTTATTTCACTCAGCATAATGCTCTCCAGATCCATCCATGCTGTCGCGAAGGGTAGGAGCTCCTTCTTCCTTTCTGCTGCATAGTACTCCATTGTGTAAATGGACCACAGTTTTTTGATCTGCTCATTTACTGATGGGCACTTAGGCTGTTTCCAGCACTTGGCTATTGTAAATTGTGCAGCCATGAACATTGGGGTGCATAGGTTCTTTTGAATTGGTGTTTCAGGATTCTTAGGGTATCATCCCAGCAGTGGAATTGCTGGGTCAAAAAGCAGTTCCATTTTTAGTTTTCTGAGGAAACTCCATACTCTTCTCCACAGTGGCTGCCCCAGTCTGCATTCCCACCAACAGTGCACTAAGGGTTCCCTTTTCTGCACAACCTCGCCAGCACTTTTTTGTTATTTGGTTATGATGGCCATTCTGACTGGTGTGAGGTGGTATCTCATTGTGGTCTTAATTTGCATCTCTCTGATGGCTGCTGATGCTGAGCATCCTTTCCTGTGTCTCTGGACCTTCTGTATGTCCTCCTTGGAGAAGTGTCTGTTCAGGTCCTTTGCCCATTTTTTAATTGGGTTGTTTGTCTTCCTGGAGTGGAGTTGTGTGAGTTCTTTACATATTTTGGAGATGAAACCCTTGTCCAAGGTATCATTCGCAAATACATTTTCCCATACTCTTGGTTCCCTTTTCATTTTGCTGATGTTTTCTTTGGCCGTGCAGAAGTTTTTAATTTGATGAAGCCCCATCTGTTTATTCTGTTGTTTCTTGTTACTCAAACTCTGTTAGGCAGTAGGTGTGGGGCAATTGGTATAGTCTCTCTGGCTCTGATTAACGCTTAGCCTTGTGCATGCTGTGTGTTCTTGCTTTTAGAGGATGTGGCCTTTTTCGGTTTCTTGTTCTTGGCTACCATTACTTTGACCTACGTGTGCCATTGTTGTTTGTGCTCCCAGATATTAAGGCTTATTTATTTATTTGTTTATTTTGAATGGGAGACCAACTTCAAGGATTGGGGCAGTTTCTAGCCCAACAGGCGCTGCTGCTGTTTTCTTTTGCAAGATCTGCACAATGATATAGACACTGAGAGGACACTTTCTGATCTTTTCTGGGACTGCACAATGGCATTTGGTAAGAAAGGCTCTGCAAGATTTCACTGGCTTCTACAATGTCTGTCGATCCAGGGGACTTCGCATTTTCTCTCCAACTTGCACTTGACCTTCCCACATTGCTCAGCTGTTCTCACTGAAGGCTTCTCACCTGCGTCTGGTTTGGTTTACTCCAGATGAACACAGGTTTGCCCCTCCCTTCCCCGCTCAGACGGCCCACCGTTTGATCTGGGGCCACTTGTGTGCCCTCTGTCCTCGGCTCGCCGTGCAATGCAAAATAGACATGAATATGAAATTTTTCTTTTTTTTTAAGCATTTACAAATATTTACTTATTTATTTTTATTTGTTTATTTTTGTTGTTTTGTTTATTTTTATTGTTGCTCAAGTACAGCTGTCTTCAGTTTACCTGACTCTTTTTCATTGAAACAGTGGTACAGACACTCTATCTGTCCCTTCATATCCTGTGACAGAATAGGAAAGTCTACTTGTGGTATGCCATTTTAATTTTTCTTGTGACTTTTCTATTAAGTAAGTGCATTTTTTAACTGTCACTCTAGTGGTTACAATAGGCCTTCTTTCCTTATCATTTCCTTATTAACTTTAGTTTACCTGAAGTTAATATTGTTGCACTATACAGAAAACATAAACACCTTGAAAAGTCAGTTTTGTTTGAGCTCTGTCATATGTGGTTCTGTCACATGTGGTATTATTGTGATTATATCCCTTTCTGGGGCGTCATTATATGTATGTGAAGCAAAAGCCTCCTCATACACATTTTGTTTTAAACCATTGTCACAATCGTCTTAAGTATATTAAGGACAATATTTTATTTTACTTTTGTGTTGTTATATAACATTTCCCATGCTCATCATTCCTTCATATTATTCAAAGTTCCATCTTCTGTTAATTCTCTTCAAACAAATGAACTTCCTTGAACAGTTGTTATGTAGCAGACAAACTGGTGACAAATTATCTCGGCTATTGTTTATCTGAAAATGCCTTTATTTTATTACATTCATAAATGGTACTTGCAGTGGGTAGAGGATTCTGAATTGAGGGGGTCTGTTTTGGTTTTGCTTTTCAAGCCTTTAAAGATGCCATAGTCGAGTCCCTGATGAAACGTCAGTCATCATTCACATTGTTTTCCTGTTTTTCACTGGGTGCTCTCAAGATTTTCACTTTATTTTTGGTTTTTGCCACTTTGACTATGGTATACCAAGCTATGGTGCTATTTGTATGTTATCTGTTTGGTGTTAACTGGGCACCTTGGATCTGTAAATTTGTGGTTTAGTTTTCATTAAATTCGCAAAATTTTGGTAATGATTTTTTCCAAATACTTTTTATATTTATTATTTTCTCTTCTTCAAGTGATACAAAATACATAAGATAAATTCCATGAATCTTAGGTTGTTTGATATTTTTCACACATCCTTTAACTTATACTCATTTTTAATTTTTTGACTCAATTTTCTCCAAATTAAATAATTTTTATTTTTCGACCTTCAAATCCACTGACACATTTTGCTCCCACTTTGCTATTAAGTCTAATACATTTTTCGTTTCACATATTTCGACTTTTATTTATATAATTTTTATTTAATCCTTTTCTTTGTAATTTTTGAGTTGACCTACCGCTAACTTAGGCTTTTCTGGGGTTTAATGGGAGCATCTGCATCTTCAGTGTCTTTCCATCTCATGTTGGAATCCCTACTTTCAGAACTTCTACTCCTGGACCTTGCATCCATTTCACTGCTCCGTCCATTTATTCCCAGCCAGGACTTGGTGACTCTCATCTTACGTATGTGGAAGTTAGTATTTAGGTGAACACTTGAAAGGACCCCTGTGCAGGTTTCCATAATTGCTTCTCTGTGGCATTTCATCCTTTCCAGTGGTCTGCAGCACAAACTACGGCTCCCTTAGCAGCTCTGAAATCTGATTTCCATTCCCTTAGTTGAGTCAAGTATCTGTCTAGAAAGTTCCCGCAGGCGGGAAGTGTGGTGGCTGTAGCTCTTACCCCATGCGTTGCCCCTCTCGGAATGACCATAGCACCGAACTGATCTCTGGGATATTTAAACACTCAGAAATTATTCTGAAGATCCCAGGGTGGTCGTCTAGTCTCAGTAGAGAAGTTGTCCGAGAAGTGAACATGCCGATGGTGTAACACTGACAGGAACACCACCGATCTCTCGTGGAAGCCCTGTGATTCGTTATGTAGAAAAGACCAACCAGCACAAAACTTCATACGCTTCAAATCACTCAGATGGATGCCAGTATATATACAGGCACAACACATTCATTTATGATAAAAACTTGCCAATCATCTTGATCCCACGGTGTTTAACAAGCATGCATAATGTTTACATGAAATCTCCTTAATTATCATCACATTGACTTTCTGACTCCAGTGTATTAAAAATAATTTTAAAAATCCCTCTTACACTTGCATAAAAATTGGGTAATTTGATGTGCATTTGGGTAAGCCGAGCAGCTAACTACCTATTTTTCCTGCAATCATTCGATCAGTACATGAATTACTTTCTTTCTTCTTCTTTTTTTTTCAATCTTATGTGAGTAATGGTTTTAATTCTCTGGAATAGGAATGGATGATATATTTTGAATCAAGCTCACATACCTGTGAATTTTAAAATTTTCATTCTTTTGTGCCCTTGACTATTTCACACTGCATTTCAAATCTTCTCTTTACTCAAAATTTTATTTACTGATTGTTAAAAGTGTGGGAAGTCTCACGGACTAAACTCAGTCCATCAGTGAATTAGAAGTAAAACCTTGAGGTATCAGTACTGGCACGGTAATATTCAGTCTAGTTTCCAAGAATATTAATCTCAAGGAGAGCATGTTTTCGCCTTATAGAGGAAAGGATAAGAATCAAACTAAAAAGCCCTGGCTGGTGTGGCTCAGTGGACTGAGTGCCAGCCTGTGAACCAAAGGGTCATCAGTTAGATTCCCAGTCAGGGCACATGCCTGGGTTGTGGGCCAGGTCCCCAGTAGGGGGCGTGAGAGAGGCAACCACACATGGATGTTTTTCTTCCTCTCTTTCTCCCTCCCTTTCTCTCTCTCTAAAAATAAATACATAAATTCTTTTTAAAAAGAATCAGGCTGAATAATTCTGCCTGCATGCTTTACGTACTGTACGAGGCAACAACTAGGTTGGGGGCGATAAGAAATCTGGACTGCACTGTGACCATAGGATTATTGGCACTTTAAATGCAGTAGTCCGAGTCAGGTTGTGCTGTGAGTTTTAACTGACTTAAAAACGTTAAAGCTGAAAAAATATTGGTAACATAAATACTTCACAATTTTTATAAAGTTCTTAATTTTTTTAAACATCATTTGAGCAGTCACGCAGCTTCCCCAGCAGTGGGGCACTGACAGTGTGAAATTGTGGTTCCAGAGTCTATAGCTTCATCTGCTTATCTCGGTCCTTTCCTTTCTTGAGTGTACTCCGCTGCTCTTTGCACTGCGACTCCCACTACTCGGGCATGGAGATGTGCGTGCACGTGAGTGTTTATCGATCACTGCGATGCCTGAAAAGATATTCTGTGGCCCTGGCTGGTGTGGCTCAGTAGATTGAGCACCGACCTGCAAACCAAAGGGCCGCCGGTTCGATTCCCCAGTCAGGGCACACACCTGGGTTGCGGGCCAGGTCCCCAGTTGGGGGTGCATGAGAGTCAACCACACATCGATGTTTCTCTCCTTTCTCCTTCCCTTCCCCTCTCTATAAATAAATAAATAAATAAATAAAATCTTTTAAAAAAATATTCCATGGATAGTTTCATCTGTGGATAGTTGCTTTAAAAAATCCGAACAGAATCTTCTAATAAGTGTTTGACTTACTTTCAATGACATTTTTAAATAAATAAAACAAATGCAATATAAATAGCTTTTTCAATAAGCCAGGCAAGCATCGATGCAATTTCAGTGTTATGTGTCCCTAATAAGTTCAGTCTTAAAAATAAATCATTAATTTTTTTTCCTCATTTACTACCTCACCGACACTGGACTTACTAATACTAATAATTCTGGTAAGTCTTAGAAAAAAAGTAGTATATAGTATTACAGTGGCCCTGGCTGGGTAGCTCAGTTGGTTAGAGTATTGTCCTCATAGGCCAAGGTCATGGGTTCAATCCCCGGTCAGGGCACATACAAGAATCAACCAGTGAATGGATAAGTGGAACAACGAATCAATTTCTCTCCCTCTGTCTTTCTCTCTCTCTTTTCCTTCCTCTCTTTCTCTAAAAAAATCAGTAAATAAAAATGTAAAAAAAATGGTACAGTGTGCTTTAGGTATCATTAGAACAGAAATTACAGTGATGAAGGATGTCTTTATGTGAAAATTGATCCCATAATCTGAGGCAGTTAATTCAAAGGGAAAAATTAGCCAAAGTAATACTATTATAAATTCTGAATATTGTTAAAGTCTCCCCTACTGGAAGAAATAATGTCGGCTTTATTGTCACTAAATCTTGAATTTAATTCACAACTTTAAACCTGTATGTATATAAAATAAAAGCTATTAGATAATGTTGGTAAATGAGTAGAAAGTTGATTTTTAATGTTAATATTATACTGACAGATCCCACCCATCTTAAGACACCTAAGTAATATCTTCTACAACTATGAATTCTAGAGTGTGAGCAAAGTATCATTCGTAAGTATGAGAAATATAGGGATTACTGTCACTGAATAATAACCAATTTTTTAAGGCAAGCCCAGGTACCACAGCAGGGTATTCTTTCAAACTCCCAAAATAATAGTCACAGGAATAATTTAAGGTTTTAAAATCATGATCGTTATCAAAGTGATAAAAATAACATTTAGTTCTAGCCTGTTCTTTAACTCTATGATTGGACGATATTCTCAGGATTATCAGGAAATGATTCTCTTATGAATAGTAAGGACTTTGAAAGTAATTATCTAATCATGCCCCCATAAAATGTGTGTGTTCTTTTATTAAAATAAGCAAAATTCTGTGCTTTTTTCTTCTTGAAGAACTCATCAATCTGAAAATCATCATGGATTAGTGGAAACATGTGTGGACTTTTGATCTTACTGTTCTCTCAGAACTTAAACTAGTCCTGTGACTTTGGACAAGATACTCAACCTTAATGAGCACCATTTCTTTTGTTTATAAAAATGAAGGTGGTAAAAGACCTGTACTGAAAAAAATTATAAGATACTGAAGAAAGAAATTAAGGAAGAGACAACTAAGTGGGAGTATACATCGTGTTCATGTATTGGAAGAATTAACATCATAAATATGTCCATAGCACCCAAAGCGATCTATTGATTCAACCCAACTCCCGGTAAAATACCAATGGCGTATCTAACAGAAATAGAGCCAATATTCTAAAACTTTATATGGAACCACAAAAGACCCAATAGCCTCAGCAATCTTGAGGAAAAAGAACAAAGTTGGCAGTATCACAATACCTGACATCAAACTATACTATCGATACAAGGTCATAGTAATCAAAAGAGCAAGATACTGGCATAAAAACAGACACATAGGTCAATGGAACAGAATAGAAACCCAGAAATAAACCCACACTTTTATGGCCAATTAGCATTTGGTAAAGAAAGGCAAGAGCATACAATGGGATAAAGACAATCTATTCAATACATGGTGTAGGAAAAATTGGACAGATATAAGCAAATAAATGAAATCAGGCAACTTCCTTACTCCATATACAAGAATAAACTCAAAATTGATTAAAGACTTAAATGTAGACTCAAAATCATAAAAACCCTAAAAGAAAACATAGGCAGTGCTTTCTAACACATTTCGTGTAGCAATATTATTTCTGATATATGTCCTCAGACAGCAGAAACGAAAGGAAAAAATAAACAAACGGGACTACATGAAACAAAAAGTTTTCGCGCAACAAAGGAAAATACCAACAAAATACAAAGTCAATGCACTGAATGGGAGAATATATTTGCCAGTAATACATCTGGATAAGGGGTTAATATCCGAAATTTGTAAAGAAGTCAAACAGCTCAGCACTAAGAAAACAAACAATGCAATTAAAAAATGGGCAAAGGATTTGAGCAGACACTTCTCCAAAGAGGACATACAGATGGCCAATAGACAAATGAAAAGATGCTCAGAATCACTAGCTATCAGACAGATGCAAATTAAAACCACAATGAGATACCACCTCACACCTGCCAGAATGGCCACCATTAATAAATCAACAATCAACAAGTGCTGGTGAGGATGTGGAGAAAAGGGAACCCTTTTGCTGTGTTGGTGGGAATGCAGACTGGGGCAGCCCCTGTGGAAAGCAGTGTGGAGGGTCTTCAAAAAATTAAAATGGAACTGCCTCGTGACCCAGTGATTCCACTTTGGGAAATTTACCTGAAAAAACCCGAAACACTAATTTGAAAGATTATATGCTCCCCTATGTTCATTTTAATGATATTTACAGTAGCCAAGATCTGGAAGCAGCCCATGTCCATCAGCAGATGAGTGGATAAAAAAGCTGTGGTGCATTCGCACAGTGGAATACTAATTACTACTCAGCCATTAAAAAAGTGAAATCTTACCTTCTGCAACAGCATGGATGGACCTGGAGAGCATCATTCTAAGTGAAAAAAATTCAGACAAAGACAAACACTGTATGTTTTCACTTACATGTGGAATCCAAAGAACAAAATACACAACCAAAATAGAAACAGACTCAAAGACAGAGAACAGACTGACAGCTGTCAGAGGGGTGATTGGGGGACTGAGTGAAATAGGTGAAGGGATTAAGCAAAAACAAAACAAAACAAAACAAAACAAAACTCACAGACACACACATCAGTGTGGTGATTAACAGAAGAAAAGGGAGTGGGGCCAGGTGGAAGAGGGTAAAGGAGGTTAAATGGTAATGGACGGAGACTAGACTGTGCCTGGTGAACACACAGGACATATATAGAGGATGTATCATAAAATTGTACACCTGAAACATGTAATTAACCAACGTCACCCCAATACATTCAATAAAAACATATTTTTAAAAAATGAAGGTGGATACTAGACTGGATCACTGATTCTTAACTTTCTTTTTCTATTCATTATGTTTCCTTGTTTTTTAAATTTTGATTGTTAAACACCAGAATTCTTACCTTGAAATCTTATGAGAGGCCAATATCCCCTAGCGACCTCTAGAGGAGAGTGCAAACATAACTGATTTCCAACGTAGGGGATCTGTTGGGGTTTGGCCTGTGCTAAAAGCTTACATTGTTTTTTAGTCTTATATATGGGGCAAGCGTGTGCCAAAATAATTTTTTCCTCTTATTTCAAGGGTGAAAATGAAATATTTAGAATATTTCCACACAGTGACCTGCATCCCCGGATTAGATGCAAACAATAATGCATTGACAAATTTAAATGTATAATTTTACCCAAACTCTGGTTTGATAATTATTCCTTTCTCTTCATGTACCTAAGACTTCCCTTTCATTTTCTTTCCCTTTTGTCAAGTAAATGTATTCTCATAAATGAGTCAGTTAAATTTGGAATCATAATTTATTTTCATGGATGCATGTTAAAATGTTTTGAAAAATACATTACACACCGTACTGCACACCATTACAAAAATAAGGAGTGTTATTTAATGATCAGTATTTCAAACATCAGATAAAGGAGATAAAGTAACCTACGGGGAATTTGGAGGAGAATGAGGAGAAAAACACGGCACTTCTTTTTGACGCTACTGCTAACTTTGAAGACCTTGGGAAGTTCAGACAATGTGTCACTTACCCAGCAGCACAATGACACAACATTTTGTTACAAGGCTAGAATGCTAACCTCCAAAAGACTTGTTTAAAGCCATTTGTTCATCTATTCATAACAATTTCACCTCTGCATCCAATGAATTAATTGCTTCACGTCCATATAATTGTCACTCTTTTTAATTGTCCTACACTGTTTTCCAGCAAGGAGAGACAGATGTTTTATAGTTCCTTTGTTCTGTCATTAAGCTGTATCTACCATAATGACACTTTTCGTCTTTACAATATAATGAGTTTCCTAAAATACATACCATCCAACATTGTCATCCACACTGTGTGAGTGTGTCTTTCCTTCTTAAAGCTGTTCTCAGTGTCGTATTTTTTGTCTATTCTACAATGCCGAAAACAAAATACACATCCAATACATACAAAATATATTGATTTCTTCTTCAAAATCCTTTACTGTTATCACATTAAATATTCTAATCATCACATCTACATCCAGAAAAAAATCACCTAATCTTCCAAATTTAAAAAAAAATGCAACATGAAAAATGACTCAGTAGCTTTAAGAGGAAAAGGAAAAGAATTCATGTGGATGATATATGTGTATTTCCGTCACGGAATTCAGATCTCTTCTTTCCACTCTTTAATGACTGAAAGCTTTTCATCTTTACCTTCCACTTCTCAAACTTCAGCAGGCTGGAAGTGTGGTTTCTAATAAACAGAATTGCACTACAAAAGAAATGTGTGTACCTGTCTGAAAATGTTTAATTTGTTTTAAATGACTATGGTCTATATCATTTAGGACCAGAAAGGACAAAAGTTTAACTCCTGCTAATTCAAGAGAGTCTGATGGCAGAAAGTAGGAAACAGGAGGTAGGGGTTAAAAAAAATTGTTATGTAGATATTTAAAATGTTATAGAGACCAGAAGAAAGGAGTCAGTTTAGAGAAGATTTTGAATAATTTTTTTTCCATTTTTTTGAGTTTTAATAAAGTAAAATTGAGACATAAAATTTTAATATATTTAAAATGTACATGTGATGTTTTAATATGCATATACATTGTGAAATCTCCTTTACTATCAAATTAATTAGCACATCCATTACTTCATTAAAAAAGCTAAGATGTTTTGCCCTGGCTGGTGTGGCTCAGTTGGTTGGAGTGTCGTCCAGTTGCGGGTTCAATCCCCAGTTGAGGTACATACCAGAAGGCAACCAATTGATGTTTCTCTCCCACATTGATGTCTCTGTCTCTGTCTTTCTGTCTGTCTCTCTCTCTCTCCTTTCTCCTCTCTTTAAAAGCAATGAAAAAAAATGTCCTTAGGTGAGGATAAAAAAAGGAAAGGTAGGATTGGATTCACCTGGGCTGTTTTACATAATTTTCTTTGCAACATTTTGAGAAAGGATGTGATTTGATAATAAACCCAGATAAAAAACTTTTGTAATGAGTAAGTTCTGCGGATCTAATGTGCATGACGACTATAGTTAATAACACTATTGTGTACTTGAAATTTGTCTTTTTTTAATTTCTAGCTATAAATTAAAGTGATTGTGGAGAACCAGAACATTGCCTCTAATATAGCTTAACCTAAGACTTACATCTTGAAGACGTTAATTTAATTTACTTGAAGATAAGATTAATAACAGACAAAACCAAATGATTAATTATAGCATATTTATGTTGTTACTTCAATCTGAAATGCCTGCATTATTATAGCAAAAATAGTGGATGGTTTATCCACTATTGTTGGGTGATGTTTCACCCAAGAGAAATAAAAATATTTTTATACAAAGACAAGCTCAAATAGCTCACAACATCTTTATATGTAATTGTTGAAAACAGAAAGAATCCAGATTTCTTAACTTGGTGAATGGAAAAACAAATTGTTTGCCCTGGCTGGTGTGGCTTAGTGGATTGACCACCAGTCTGCGAACCAAAGGGTTGGGGTTTTGATTCCTCAGTCAGGGCACATGCCTGGGATATGAGCCAGGTCCCCAGTAGGAGGCGCTCAAGAGGCAACCACATATTGATGTTTCTTTCCCTCTCTTTCTCCCTTCCTCCCCCTCTGTCTAAAAATAAAGAAAGAAAGAAAAACAAATTGTTGTGTATCTATACAACAGAACACTACTCGATGCTGGTAAAAAACCCTCTTGATACACACAATAATGTAGGTGAATCTCAAACCATTATGTTAAGTGACAGAAGCCAGATACAAAATAATACATATTAATTGATTCCACTTTTATGAAATTCTAGAAAAGGCAAAACTAGGCTGATAGAAAACTATGAATATTTTCTAGAAGTTAAGGGAGAGAAGAAGTTATAAACTGTAAAAGGGCATGAGGAAATTTTTTTTAAGTTGGAATAATTTCAGATTTATAAGAAAGAGGAAAAGATATTATGGGGTGTTCCTGTATACCCTTAACCCAACTTCTACTGTTGTTAAAGTGGTACATATGTGAAAGCTAAGAAATTAATATTGACACAGCACTGAAGTAAAATAGATACTTTTATTTGAATTATGCCAGTGTTTCCTCCTAGTCCCCTTTTTCTGTATTAGAATCCAATCTTGAGTCACTGTGTCTTAATCTTCTCCAGTCTGTAACACGTGCTCAGTCGTTCCTTATTTTATATGTTCATGACAGTTATGGGAGTACTTGTCCATCAGTTTGGGTTTGTCTGATGTTTCCTCCTGCCTAGACGGACATTATAGGTTTTGGAGACAAATACCAGAGAGGGGAAATGTGCTTCTCATTCCATAACATCAGAGGGTACATGATATTAATACAACTTATGATTGGTAATGATACACTTGTTCATTTAATTAAGATGGTTTCTGCCAGTTTTCTTCACAGTAAAGTTACAAATATTCTCTCTTCCCATAATACTTTTTAGAATATTTAGAAGCGAGTTACTATGCCCAACCCATTCCCGAGGGTATAAGGGAGTATCTTCATGCATTATTTGAAATTTTTTTGTAAAGAAAATCTGCCTCTTCTCCCTATTAACTTATTTAATCATTTATGTGCTTCAGTGTGGATTCATGTATATTTATTCTTATCATGGAAATCCAATATTATGGTTATTTTATTTTTCAAATTATTTCCTTTTGGGAACTTTTTAAGATTGGTTCCATCTATTGTTTTAATAATTCTTTCTACTTTCTGGTACTAGCATATATTCCAGGTTCATTGTGTATTTTCTCTGCCTTAGTTCTATAGTCAGCCATTTCTCTAAGGAACTCTGGTTCCTTCCATAGAAAAATGGTATTTTGAAACCAAGATTTGGGCACAAAGTCACTTTTAGAACTGATGGTAAAATTATATATTATCATTCTACTAGAGGTTACATGATTAAATTTGTCCAGACTCATCAAAATGTATGTTTAAACTGTATGAAATTAATTGCATGAAAATTACATTTCCATAAAGGTTTTTGCAAAAGAAGGTTGTTGAAAATATTTAACTCCATTTTTTTATCACACTGCTGTCTTCTACAAGAGACACTATGAAGATGAGTAAAAAAGCTAAAGAACTAAAAACTGGTTAGACTAGTTATGATCTTATTTTTGGCCAAGTGGTCTGTGTCTGTGTGCATGTCTGCGTGCATGTATAACAAAAATCTGTTTATTTACCAGTAGTTTGGTCAAATAAATGAGTGGAGTTATTTTTCTCACTTTTCTTTCTATTGTATTTACCTATATATCCAGTTGTTTGGAATTGCACATTTGATTAAGTTTCTTTTCAATGTCTAAATTTATGTTTATACCTATATATCCAAGTGTTAGGAGTTGTTTAGAATTGTACTTTTTATTAAGACTCAATGTAATGATCATATATTCAATCTTTGTCACATTTTTAATTTGAGTTTTATTATCAAATGGTATCTTTTCTCAAAATGTTGCAAAGGAAGATACATAAAGCAGCCCACCTGAGTGCACTGTTTTTTTTTTTGATGAAGCAACCTAGCTTTTCAAATACTTTCAGTTGTGTGATCTTGATTGATGATGTCTGAAGGGCCATCAAAAGTCTCCCATACTTAACAAAGAATGGGATAGTTACATCACTGGTGCACCCAGTGTGAGCTCAGTTACTGGTTTCTGTTCTCAAGATTGGCTCCTGTGCTGATTTGTCCTCTGAGGACATTTTTAGACAGGTCGCAATTATTCGATGTGATCCACTACTTGTTGCAGTCAACAGTGAGGGGCTTTGAACAGGTCCTGTAAGTGGTTTTGTCATCGTGATATGTCATTTCCTGCAGTACGTTGTGATCCCAATGACAACCAAAGCAGTTCCAATGAGGAACAGGAAGATGCCAAGTTCCCTTTATTTTCTTTAACTTTAGAAGGTGAAGTCAGAAAGTCCCTATGCACTTGATAAAACAAGTAGTTCAATATCACTCTGACAGACAACAACCAAACCCTTGTGAAAGTGACAGAAAATATTTAAATGATTGAATAACTTAATAAGCCTTCTTATCTGTTTGAGGTGTCCATAGAGTTAGCTCTTCACATGTAGTCCATTATAAAGACTAATGGTTGTTAGCATGGACAGAAATGGAGGGGATTGTTTTTTTGAGGTTTACCCTTTTTTTTTTTTTTTTTTACAAAATTTGCCATTATAGCTATAGTATGATGAATAAATAGTTGGCATAATGGAAAAAAAAATTGAGCTTTGGTT
Source organism: Mormoops blainvillei (assembly GCA_004026545.1). Classification (NCBI taxonomy): domain Eukaryota; kingdom Metazoa; phylum Chordata; class Mammalia; order Chiroptera; family Mormoopidae; genus Mormoops; species Mormoops blainvillei. The sequence continues at coordinate 13,579 of PVJD01016666.1, forward strand.
TAAGGCAGGGTGTAGTTTAGCCACCTATTTGAAGCAATCCATATAATCTCTCCAAGTTTCAGCTTCCTATTAGAGTGCTTAGTTCTTAGCCTTGTTCTAAGGTAAAATAAGGTAATTCAAGCAGGTTACATGCTTAGCACAATGACTGGCTTGTACGACATTCTCAGTAAATGGCTGTTGTAATTAGTACAGGCACTTTTTGGCAATGCTTGCATTTTCTATTAAAGGTTGTCTATAACAGTGGTAATTCACATTTTCTAAAAATATGGTTTTCCTTTGATAAGTGAAATTTGACATCATGCACGTGGATGTAGGAAATTGTGAATACTTTATTCCAGAATTTCCTTAAAAGAAATCATGTCTTAAAGCAATTCTATGTTTTAGGTTTATATAAATATTCTTAACTTTATGTTAACTGTGCACATTGAATAGAGGCCATACTTTTCATCATAGCAAGACATCCACTCCCATTTACCTGGACATGAAATGGAAAAGCTTGTTGTAGGACTATTTTTCAGGAGTGTGGGTATAGCTATATGTATGTGTGTGTTATATAATTAATGATCTATCCTGAAATTTTTTCTCTGATTAACTAATTATTGACCTCAGTATTTTTTGAACCAATATTTTGTATTATTTTGAATAGGTTATATTTCTTTTACATGTAGCAAGAATTGACTCACTCATTCAAAAGATATCTGTTCAGCACCTTTTTCTGTAACAGGCAGAGTGAAAGAAATACACATAGTTATCCCGTTAATGAACCTTATAGTTCATGGGATTATAAAATAATAGACATTAACACTTTTTTGGTCAAGATAGGTTTTGTCACATTTAATCTTTGGCAAACTTTAAAAAAAAATTTTCCCGGCTTTCAATCAAGATGGTGGCATTGGCAGACATGGCTCACATCTTTGCACAACATCAAAATTACAACAAAAATATAGAACAACCATCACTCAGGAATGTCAGAAATTGAATTGAATGGAAGTCTGACAACTATGGAATTAAAGAAACCACATCCATCCAGACTGGTAGAAGGGGCACAGACACAGAACGGGCTGGTCCCACACCCATGTGTGGTGGATAAAAATTCAGGAGGGATATCTCAGGAGTGAGGAGTCCCAGCCCCACACCAGGCCCTCCAGTGTAGGGTTCCAGTGCCAGGAAGGTAAGTTCCCCACAACTCTGGCTGCAAAAACTAGCAGGGATTGTGTTGGTGGAAGAAACTTCTGGAGCCCCAAGCAGTTCCCCTTGGGAAACCCACACATGGACCCACCTACTCAGACTTGCTCCCTCTGGGCTCCAGGGACCACGTGGCAGCTTGAGGGGCACCAGTGGCATACTGGGAGAGGCTAAAGTATCTGGCATCAGGACGAGCAGAGGCCATTGTCCCTTTACTGATCCCTCCCCCCCCACAGAGCCAGTAGACTGGTGCCATATCTGAGACTCCGTCAACCTTGCTAGCACCGTGTGACCCACCTTGGAGATCCCAAGAGACTCTACCCACCCAACTTACAGGCCCCCCAAGCAGCTTTTCCATAAGCATGGCAGGTCTTGGCTTCTAAATCCTATCAAACAAGCAACAGCCGGCTTCAGGGAGCGCTGGCAGTAGCCAGATTAGAATCACAGTTAGGCTTTGCCTGGGAATCTCCAAGCGCAGCACAAGTAGAAGCCATCTCAGATGACTTTGCAGCTCAGGCAGGGTGGCCCTGGCCAAAACATAGGTGGGGGCTGACCTTGGCCTGCACCAGCTGGGGAACCCCAGGGCCAGTACACCCAGTGGACAGCTACAGACCACATCGGAGCACCACCACCCTGCCCCTGCACAGCTGATCCTCCACAGAGGGTGGAGCTTGGTGGTCAGTGGTCACAGTGGTTGCAGCTGACTGGCTTGAGTAAATTCCTCCTATTGACTTGCCAACAGCAACCAAGGCTTGGCTACAAGAGGAGGGTGTACTCCACCCACACAAGGGGTGTACCTTGTGTACCCAGCTTGGGTGATAAGGGAGGTTGTGCCACGGGACCCCACAGGACACCTACTACATTAGGCCACACTACCAAGACACAGAGTCAGAGCAGCTCTACCTAATACATAGAAACAAACACAGGGAGGCTGACGAAACGAGGAGACAAGGAAATATGGCCCGAGTGAAAGAACAGATCAAAACTCCAGAAAAAGAGCTAAACAAAATGGAGATAAGCAATCTATCCAATGCACAGCTCAAAACACTGGTTATAAGGATGCTGAAGGAACTGAGTGAGGACCTCAGCTGCATAAAAAATATCCAGTCAGAAATGAAGGATACACTAAATTGAAATAAAGAACAATTTACAGGGAAATAACAGTGGAGTGGATGAAGCTGAGAATCAAATCAATGATTCAGAACATTAGGAAGCAAAAAAAAAACCAACCATGCAGAACAACAAGAAGAAAAAAGAATACAAGTGAGGACAGTATAAACAGCCTCTGGGACAACTTTAAGGGGTCCAACATTCGCCTCCTAGGGCTGCCAGATGGAGAAAAGAAAGAGCAAGAAATTGGAAATCTATTTGAAAAAATAGTGAAAGAAAACTTCCCTAATTTGGTGAAGGAAATGAACACGCAAGCCAAGGAAGCACAGAGAGTCCCAATTATGATGGATGCAAAAAAGCCCACTCCAAGTCATATCATAATTAAAAGACCAAAGGTTAAAGATATAGAGAGTCTTTAAAAGCAGCAAGAGAAAAGAGGTTAGTTATCAGACGGTTGCCAGATGGGAGGAGGGATTGGGGGAGTGGGTGAGGAGGTGAGGGGATAAGAAGTACAATAGGTAGTTACAGAATAGCCATGGGGATGTGAAGTACAGTGTAGGAAAGGGAGCAGCCAAAGAACTTACACACTGGACCCATGGACATGAACAATGGTGGGGGGATTGCCTGAAGGAGTAGGGGGTGCTGACTGGAGGGGGGCAAAGGGGGAAAATCAGGACAAGTGTAATAGCATAATCAATAAAATATAATTTAAAAAATTTTTCCCATTAATTTTATTGTCGACATTAAATTTCTTAAACGATTTCCGATTTTCCCCCCATTGTCAAAAAACTGCACAAATCTTAGGCCTAATCTTAATGATTATAGAGGTGTGTATAAATTAACTTTTGGAATTCACATTGTGCTAACAGAGAGCTTCCCCATCTAATCACAATACAGTCATGAAGCCAAAAAAAGAAGAGGCAACAGGGAAAATAGCGCACACTCAATTAGTCTTGTACAGAGAAACTTAAGGCTGTTTGGCAGGACTTTCAACATTTATTAATCTCCTCTATAATAGATGAAACATAATTGATTTTATTTAAATGGGTAGTTCTTTCTTGTGATAGATGCTTCTATTTTAAACCTGTTTGCAGCATTGTATTAATTTCTTGGACATTTCATCAATATATTCTGTTTTTGAGCAATCTGCCTATGAGATCATAAATTCCACATTAATTCGTACATTTAGATTTAAAACAAATGTTTTCATTGAATTTTTTGTTCTGTTTTGAGTTGCTTTAAAATTAATTCACTTTTAAGAGATAAAAATCGTGTGTGCACATTGAAAAATGCAAATAGTACAAAAAGACAAAAATTGAAAAATCTGACCAAGTCCTCCCCTCCCGGTAAATACATACGCAGTCACATCTGTACAGGTTTGGGTTTATATAAACATAAGTCACCTTTAAATGAAAATGTTATAATACACACTGTTCTGTACAGTGTTTTTAAACATTAATTCTTGGGGATTGTTACATATTGGCATATATATATTTACTTCATTTTATTTTTATTAATAACCTTTATTTTTAAAGTAGTTTTGGTTCACAGAAAAACTGTACAGAAAGTACAAAGATTACCCATATACCCACTCTATCCTCTCTGTAATTCCCCCTATAATTAATATCTTCAGTTAGTGTGGTACAATCATTTCAACTGATGAACCAATATTGATATATAGACTATCTCCGACTTAGCATGGTTTGACTTTTTTTTTAAGCTGGTACAAAAGTGACACACATTCAACAGAAACAGTACTTCAGATTTTGAATTTTGATCCTTTCCTCTGATAACAACATGCTCTATAATCCTCCCTTTTGATGCCGGGGAGTGGCAGCGGCAAGAAGAGCATGGAGCGTGGTCACAAATGGTAAACAATAGATACTCTATGGCACACTGCATTGCCATGCTTTTTGGATATTGCGTTTTGAGCACAGTCAAGGCTGGCTAGACGAAACGATGATGTTCAGTGGGTTAGGTGTATTCGATGATTTTTTGACTCATGATATTTTCAAATTATGATAGGTTCATCAAGAAGTAACTCCACCATAGGTTGAGGAGTGTCTGTATTATTACTAAAGTTCATGGCTTGCATTAGGGTTCGCTTTTCATGCTGTACTGTTCTATGGAGTTTGACAAATGAACAATATCATGTATCGACTATTACACTATTATATAGAGGAGTTTACCTTCTCCCCAAATCCTTGGTGCCCCATTTATTCTTACCACCATTCCTTCATCTTCCTGAACCCCTGAAAATCCCTAATTTTTTACTGTCTTTATCTTTGTCTTTCCAGAATGTAATTTGATTGGAATCATACAGTATCTAGCCTTTTCAGTATCTATCTTATTCCAGTTAGAAATATCTATTAAGAATTATCCATATATTTTCATTGCCGGCTAGCTCATTTTTTGCTTATTGTTGAATAATATTTCATTTCGCAGATTTACCTCAGTCCATTAATTCACCTATTAAAGGATATATTGTTTCATATATTCTAATTGTGTCAGATATGAATAAAGCTACTATAAATATTTATACACCTGTTTTCTTTGTGTATAAATATGTTTTCGACATATTTGGGTAAATCTTAGGAGAGCAGTTGCTGGAGCTATGCTAAGCCTATGTTTAGTCTTCTGAGGAACTCCCAGCCATCTTTTACTGTGGCTAATGCCATTTTACCACTGGCAGTGAATGAGAATTCATCTTGTTCTACAACCTGGCGAGCATTTGGCTTTGGCAGGTTTTGCATTTAAGCCACTCTAATCATGTAAATGGTATGTCATTGTAATGCAATTTGAAATTTTCTAATGTCACATGATGATGAGAATCTGTTCAGATGTTCATTTGCCATCTATGTATCTCTTTTGGTAAGGTGCCTACAGATCTTTCACCCGTTCTAAAATTTGGTAGTTTTGTTTACTTTTAAGAATAATTTTTATATTTTGAATACAAGTCCTTTATCAGATATGTGTTTTATTAATATTTTATTTCAGCCTACTGTAAAATATTGTTTGGGTTGAGGCATGTGAGGAAAATGTGGCCTCACTCAGACATGTAGTTAGGAAAGAGAGGACCATTCAGACTGCCTGTAATGTTCCCAGGTCCTGAAAATCCTGTGAGATGCCTTTCTCACACCACCCGCCAGCCTGCCATGAATGAGCACCCCAACCTTATGAAAACAGTGTTTGCACAGTCTCTCCTGTCTGTCCGTCCTCTGCATCTTCATGAACGTGCCTTTCACTCAGACCCGAATCCCCCCACACATGGAGTCTCCAACACCTTGCCACTTATTTAATTGTTCCAATTATTTAATTGTTTTTTTCTCACGTCTAGGATCAAGTCTAACCTTCCCTTTAGCATAGCATATCAGACCACCCACAGTTGACCCTCTACCTACCCCTCCAATACTTTGTGGTGCAGTCCTTTGGAACAGGAATGAAAGGACACAATCTACTTTCTCCTTTTTTGCTTTTGTGTGTGTTCTTCCACCCACAGTGCTCTTTCTGCCCGTTACCCTCTTAGCGAAGCCTTACCCATTCCTCAAGAGTTAACGCAAGCGGAATTAGTTTTACCACTGCTTCTTCCCGTGCTAATGCCAGAATTCAGTGGCTTTTGGTGTCACTAGCTAAATGGAAATGGAGAAGACATATATTAACACTTCACAAAATGCTTATCAAATGAGACATGCTCAGCCAAAGTTTGATATTCTTACTACATTGTGGAAATCCCTGCTTTGTTTGTACCCTTACTATAAGCATTAAATGTTTGTGAAGCTCGTTCACCCAGTTGCCCAAGGCAAATTTGGGGAAAAGAGGCGAAAGGTCAATGTAATATAATGTTTTAAAAATGTTGTCTTGAGCCAGTATTTTTCACCTAAAAGCTTTCATTTATTTTAAAAATATTTTACATTTTATTCCTTTATTTTTTTAATTGTAAGAGTTTCTTTGAGCAAAATTTGATTTGAATTGGGTAGCACCAACTTGGAAGGGCTTAGGAGTGATACAGAGCTCTGATCAGATCACTGGGGAGGAGGATGGAGGGAGGGGCCTCAGGAGGGTGTTGCCCGAGGCAACAGAGAGCAGCCTAGGGTGGGTGGGCTGAGAAGCTAGATGCCTTCAGGGTGCACGGAATGATGGACCAGATTTAAAATAAAAGGAGGGCTGAGACTGGCTCTCAGGCTCTCTTCCGCCACAATGCCTGTGTGTTGGTGCTGCGGCCGCCGGCATTTCCCAAAGGACAGTATCTTAAATGGGAGAAGAAACTCCAGGTGCAGCCTAGGGTGGGGCTGGCCTGGCAGAGGCGGGCAGGGTTGTTCTTCT
>PVJD01016667.1:0-20195 GCA_004026545.1 Mormoops blainvillei
GGGGGGGGGGGGGGGGGCAGATTGTGTGCTTTTGTTGCTGTTCCATAAGAGGAAGAATGTGAAGGGGGACCAGCAGGGCATCACGGGGCCAGAGAGAACAGGTGCTTCCCAGAGACACCACTGAAGACAGGAATTACAACTATTTAAAGCAATAACTGATGCACAAGTAACAACAGGCCACATCAGTCTCAGAGATGTCCCCACACAGAGCCCTTTCTTTGCCGCCCCCTAAGCACCCGCCTCCAGAGCTCCAGAACCAGAGCTGGGACTGGACAAAGCTTCGGGGCCACACATTTCCCCATGCACGGTCCTGTTCTCCTGCAGGGAGCTTCCCAGCAGATGAAAGGGAGGCGCCCGTGGGTGTCTCTCCTTGGAACTGACTCCTCACCCCCTTGCACAGGGCTACCGCCGAGGCACATAGCAGGCGTAGGCCTGGCACACAGTAGGTGCCCAATAACTATCTGATAAAGAATTAAAGAATAAGTGACGGATGTGGTTCAAGAGTGACCACTGGAGAAGCTGGGCCTGACCCAGCCCCAGCTTCAGAGCTGACTCTGGAGGTCAGCCCTCTCGGCACACCTGGGGATCAAAGTGGACCCAAGCCAGATGCCTTCGAGGTGACCCTGAAGCTCGCCTATAACTAAAAGCTTGCTTGTCCTTCTCAGTGTGTGGAGAAGGTGAGGCATGGGTCCCCTGGAACCTCTTCCTGGAAAGTCCGCCCACTCATTAGAGACCATTAGGTGCCAAAAGACCCAGCCGTCACATTGCCCTCATGGTCCGTGCAGGGCTTTCCCACGGTCCTCTGGTTGTCTAAGCGTAAGGCCTCAGGGTCTAGGCTGGCCTCAGGGGAGAGGAGTTCCGTATCAGGTGACTCCGAGGCCTCCTGAGCCAACATTCTCTCCCCCTTCTTTTCCTCCTCCTCCTCCTCCTCTTCTGCCTCCTCCAGAGTCAGCTCAAACTGGAATCTGTCATGGCCACCCTGCTCGGGGCTGCTGGGGTCCACAGGGCTGCGAGGGATCTTGCTCTGGTACCACTCGCGGTTGTCCTCCAGTGTGTCCAGCAGGTCCTGTGCATCTGGATGTACCAGGTCAGCCCACGTCTCCCACAGCGGGTGGGCGATGTAGTCAATAAAACCCACCTGTGGGGTCATACAGGGTTGCGGGAGAAGAGGTAGCTGTGCTGTGAGTCGCCATGGAACCTAGACCCAGTCCAGACTCCAGGCCTTTGCCTAAGTTGTTCTCTCTCTCTGGAATGTCATTTTCCAACTCCTACTCATTCTTCAAATCCCTCTTCAAACAACCTCTCCTTTAGGAAGCCCCCCAGCCCCTCTGGGCTGGATGTATGTGTGTCCCCTCAGACTAAGAGCCCCTCCAGGTTCCCTATACCCACACCACGCAGAACAGACTTTTTCAAATCCCGTGAGTGCAGATCCCTTTCCCTGCAGCCCAGAGAGAAAGCGTCCCAGCCCGACTCCACGCAGCCAAGGGCAGACCATGCCCGCAGGCCACACTCTCTCATTGACCAGCTGGGGTCAAGCCAGAACTCACGGAGTGGGTTCAGCCATTCCTTTCCCTCCCCCACGCCAAGTGCCTGCCAGCTTGACCCAGTCACCGTCTGACCTGGGACTTCTCCACTGAGGCTGTGTGCTTGTCACACATGGGGCTGATGTCCAGGCCTGCCTCTCGCTCACGGTCTCCCTGCTGGAAGAACTCAGCCATGATGCGGTCTGTCCACTGGCGGTACAGCGGCAGCGGCTTAGTGGGGTTGCTGAGGTCAGCACAGTGCACCAGGTTCTGCAAGACCTGGGGAGATCGAGGCTTGGGAGGGCTCGGGCCAGGCCACTCCCAGGCCTGGCTAATACCCACCGCCAGGCTGGTGCCGTGGACACACCCCTCTTACAGGTGGGGAAACTGAGGCCCAGGAGAGAAACGAGTGGCTAAGGCAGTCATGTGAGTCTTGGTGCCTCCGTTTTTTCAAGTTTGGCACACAGTCAACATTTCATAAATGCAAGCTAAGTGACAGGCATGGAAACCAAAGCCCCGGGGGTCTGCCCGGTCACACACCTGGATACGGTCAGAGTAGTTGTCCAGCAGCAGGACCCCCAAGCTCGTCACCTTCTTGGTCTCCACCATGGTTTTGAGGTCAGCCAGGAGGTTCATGTGTTTGGACATGTCAGTGGCCAGCACCTGGGGGAATGACAGATATGAACATTGCTCCTGCCTCACCCCTTGCTCCCAGACATCATACCCACTCGGACCCTCAGCTCTCTGAGCTTCAGTGTCCTCACCTGTAAAATGGGGGGATGTAACGACATTGGCTGCAAACCCAGCTCCCAAGAGGAGCTGAATCAACGGTCCCATCTCTGAGCTCGTTGGGCTCGTGGGGGGCATCCCACATGTTAAAGATTAAATATGGGGGCTGAGGTGAGCAGTACCTGGGGTCAGCAGTGAGGCCCAGCCCAGGACATGGCCTGTGTAAAGGCCCTGGGGCTGGACGAGTTGAGGAACATAGAGGAAGCAGTTATGGCCGGAGCAAGCGAGGTTGACAGGAGCAGAGAGAGCCTCAGGGAGGACTGGGGGACTAATCCGGAAGGCCATGGGAGCCACAGGTTAACCTGAAGCTGGAAATGACCTGACCCGATGCTCCGCAAATCTTCCTGTGACCACTGTGTGCTTGGGAGGGCTGTTTTCAGCAATTTGGAGGGAAGTTCAGCCTCAAACACAGCTCTTTAAAAATCAGCCTTGCTGGACTCATGTGGCCCCAGACCAGGAATAACCCACACCCAGCCCATGGGCTTCTCTGCGAATCAGACAAAAGTCTCAAAACGTCTTCCCAAACCTCCAGTCTGCCCCCAATGATGCCCACCGTCCATGGTCCCCACTCTGTCTCACCAAAGTTTTAGTTTCTCTTCACTGGGAGCCTTGGTTTTCTCTGAGCCCTCGCCACATGCAATTCTCTCTGCTGGGAACACTTTTCCCAGCCCCCACCCTCCCCACCCTGCAGGCCCCAGCTTCGATGTTCCTTCCTGGGGAATCCCTACCTGACCTTGAGCATCCCCCCATCACAGCTCTGCTTAGGGGTCCCCATTACGGTTCCCACCCACGTGTCCATCTCCGCCACACACCAGAATCTCCGAAAGGCCAGAACTGCCTTGGTCATTGTACAGTGCAAGCACACAATAGGTGCTCAATAAATGCTTGTAAAATGAATGAAGGAGGCATCAGGCCCCAAAACTTACTGGTGTTTCCCAATCTGGAAAATAGCACATGGCAGACTAAAGGCTCAGAAGAACTTGCACAGGAAACCCCAAAAGCTCAGTTTCCACATCGCTTGTGTGTGAGCCACAGGCAGGACCGAGGGCCTGGTCACCCCAACCCGTCCATTTCATAGGCCAGGAAGCTCAGGCTTAGCGCAGAGACATGCCCAGGTTCAACCGAATCCCCAACGAGGCCAAAATCACGCCACCCCGCCCATCACTGTAGACTCACCATGTCGATGACCATCCTGCGCAGGCTCAGCCACTGCTTGGTGCTGAGGTTCTGGAAGATGTTGCAGTTCTCTGCCTGCAGCAGCTTGAAGCCCACAGCCAGGTGGTGGTTCTCCAGCACAGAGGTGTCATTGTACATAAGCGCAAGCTCTGAGTCTGTGGCGAAGGCGGAGAGCCTCAAGATCCACCCCCCAACCCCTTCACCAAAATGCAGGTTTGGTGAACTCTTGGCAAACTCCTACTCATGCATCGAAGCCCCCAACTCTAATGCCCCCTACTCCAGGAAGCCTTCTACAACCCTGTCTCTCTCTCTCTCTGGCCATGCCTTGACTCCACAGAGTTGGGGGCATCTGTGTTCTGCTCTGCCTCCTCCTTAAGGACATGGCATGGTAGGAAATAGTGGTACTCAGTGCTGGTTGAATGAACAATTGAATCTTTATGTAATTAGAGTCTAGGATCCTCCATTGAGAGAACTCTATTCTCATCCTCGGTTTTCCTGGGATGTATACAACAGGTACCCAGTAATTGCTTATTGACTGAGTTTTCCAGATACCTTAAGGAACCCCAAACTCGAAAAGCTCAGTGGGCCCAGATCAGCTCTGCCACATGTTATTCTTTCATTTATTGAGTGTCTACTATGTACCTGAACTCACTCTGAGTACCAACGGGAGAGAAGATTGTCACAGCCCTTTCACAAACAGCGAGACTAGGCTCAAAGCAGGAATGGGACCACCAGAGATCATATGATTGACATATGGTGGAGGCAGGGCCCCTGACTCACTGGTGTTAATGAGAAACTGGTTGGAGACTCCAGGGTGGTCCACATCATGGATGGCGCTTGCAAAGATGGCAGCTAGGACTTCCAGGTCTGTGAACACGGCCTGAGCAGACAGGGGCATAAGAGGTGAGAGCTGGGCTCTCCGTACCCTGCACCTGCCCAGCCTGCTCGTAGGGCCCTACCTCAAGTGCAGGCATGGCCAGCATCACATGTGTGGACTGGGCCACATCAGCGGCATGCAGGCTGTTGTGGTAGGCCACATCAGCATGGTAGTGACCCTCCAGCGTCAGCAGGTAGGTGACAAGCGTGTCTTCTGGGATCTGGAATGTCTTGAGCAGGTCCCGTTTCTGGTTCATCCAAGGCCCCCAGTTAGGACTTCAGCCTCTGGGCTGCAGCACATTTGCCTTCTCTCCTTCTGAACTTCTATCCATCTCTCAAAAGCTCCACCTTCCAGCATGCCCTCAATTTTGAACTCACTTGCTCTCTGTCCTTCCTTTCTGTTCTATCCCTGACCCCCACAGCAGTGCCCTCCAGACCGGGTCTCTTCAGGCCTGGGCCCGGGGCTGAGGCTTGTTGACAATCAACAATAAACTGTTCAGCCTAATGAACTCCTATGCATCCATCAATGGCCTGCTCAAATATCCCATTTAGGGGTGTTTAGGAGGAGTGTGTCCCCTGAGGTCCTGAAGTAGAAAGGGGTGAAAGAAACCCAGGGGTATTGGAAGCCAAGGGCACGGGGGGTACCTGAAAGATGCTGAATATGATGGCTGTGAGGGGCTGGTTCCCACTTAGCTCTGCCACCTTGAACACATCAAGCCCCCACTTATTGGTGTCTTCCAGTTCCTAAAATGTGAAGAACTGGAGCTTGACCCCAGCCCAGCTTCCCCGGGCTCTAGCCCTATGACACCCTCCCCCAGGCCCCAGAGCTTGTATTTAGCCCCAGGTGCCCAGTATACAAATGGGCAAACTGAGGCACAAGACAGGGTATCCAAACTGAGCTGGGGCTCTAGCCGGGGTCTCAGCATTCTGGTTGGGAACCCACCTTGGCCAGTTGCCCCTCCTGGTCAGTCTGGACCCCCAAGCGTGGGACGGTGGCTGTGGAGAGGCTGGCATTGCGGGGGAGCTCACGCAGGCCGCTGATCTGGGACATCGGCCTCGGGGGCTCCATGAGGGTCCCCCTGGGTAACTCCACCTCGGTCTGCTGGTCTGGAGGGAGGGCAGGGTGGGACTCAGAGAGAGAAGCCGATTCATGGGCTAGGGTTGTGCTGCCTCGCCTCAGGTCCCGGACTTGGCTATGCCTCGGGATTCACCTACTTCCTCTTTACCTGGATCAAAGTAAGCTTAGAGCAAAGCCCCCACATGGCCTATAGCCACCCCTCTTTTTGTGGCTGACCTCAGTAACCTGTGATGATGGACATGGCCCCTAAGAACCCGGGGCTCAGTGTTTTTCCCCAAACAGCCCAATGTTCTTTCTATCTCCCAAGCTGGAGACCTAGCAGTCTGGTTTCCTCCATCTCCTTCTCGGAAAACTTCTACTCATGCTTCAAAACCATAGCTTTAATGTCCCCCTCCTCCTGGAATTTCCTCGTGTTCCTCCCTTTGGCCCAGTCTTCACCCACGCGGCTGGGGGTGTCCATGGCTGGCTCTGTCTTCCATAGGCTGAGGTCTGTAACAGGAGTCTTTCTTTTCTTCCTTCTTCCTACCTCTGTATGTTGCCCAGGCAGGGATGACCCACTGCAGCTCACCCAGGAAGGTTCGGGAGATGTACTCTGACACCTGGGTCCCCGAGCGGCTGGTTTCAGACAAGTGAGTCAACTCCCGGTTCAGCATCCGCTTGAACTGCAGGGGAAGGTGAGGACAGTGATGAGGGAGCACTGTGGGCGAAGGCAAGTGACCTCAGCTCTCCGGCCCACCTCACCTTGTTGGAGGCCATCTCCCCCACCGAGTGCCGGGTCTGCAGTGTCTCCAGCTGATCCAGACACCAGTCCAGCTCGTCCAATGTCTCCAAAGCCAGCTTCTGCCCAGTGTCCTCTGGGGGCTGAGCTGTCAGGGGCCTGTTCCACCCGCACTCGAGGACCCCACACCCTTTTGCCTCTATCTCTACATCTGGACCCTAGAGCCTTTCCCAATGGGGCCATTCAGGACCCCAGGACTTGTGTTGCAGCTATGTCCCCAAGTGGCTGGATGACTATGGGCAGGTCTCTGCCCCTCTCTGGGCCTCTGCCTCCCCATCTGTAATACGGGTGTGGTAGACTCCATCCCTGAGGGTGTTTGGGGGTTACAGTGAGCACAGCCTAAAGACTCATGGACTGGGGCGGTCACCAAGGAGAAGGAATCAACACTGGTCCCACAGCGGGAGGAAGGGGGAGGAGCAGGAGCATTACCTGTAGGTGGAGGGGGCTGACTGCCAGGTAGGGGGTTTCCAATGGATGCCTGCCTGCAGTACAGTCCACTCAGGGGTGGCCTCCCTCACCCATATGGCCCCACTCCCACCCAACCCACCTTATCTGCTGGACCGTGGCCCCGTCCCCGCCCCCTGCTGCCCTGCCCTGCCCCACCCCACCCGCTATGTACTTGGCTGCCTTGAGGCCTTGCAGGTGGGCCAGCGCCGCAACATTTCTCCGAACTGTCCGCAGACTGGCCAGGACCTGTCGGGAAGGGGATGGTCAGTACCGGAAATGGGGGCGGTCGACTTAGCCTGCTTGGCTCCTGCAGGGAAGAGGGAGGAGTGGGCACCCACCTGGGCAAAGGGTGTCACAATCATGTCTTCTCCATGTCTGTGGGGAGATGGGACATCAGAAAGAGCAGCCAGGGAGATCTCCTGTGCATTCCCATCTTCCAGCTTTTGCCCGCACGAGGCCCTCGGGTAAGCACGTCTTTCCTTCCACTCCTCTTTCCCGTTCCCTGTTGGTCCCCAGTTTCCCCTTACCCAGCTCTTCCCTGAAAGCCACCACAGCCTCTCCAGCCATTCACTCGCTTTATCCCCATCTCACACATGGGGAAACTGAGTCCCGAGGGCAGCAGGGGCCTTAGAGGCAAGATGATATTTTTTTATTTCCTTTTTTATTATGGCCACCAGAAAGCTCAAATCAAGGTGTTTGTTCAGTTGCTACTAATTGTCCTTAATGTTTCTGGATTTCCACCCAACCCCAGCCTAAAGTCAAGCACGGACCACCAGATATCATTCTAGGCAAGCTCGACTGAATAAGTGGCTGCTTGGCAAACTCCTACTTAAACTTCAAAGCCCCATTCAAATGGCCACTTGAAGGAGGTGTGCTGAATGGAGAAATAAAAGGAGGAAGAGATGAGGAGGTGTCATCCCACCAGCCTCAGACTCACAGGTCGCTGGCCACAGAGGAGTTCCGGGACATGGCCTTAGGCGAGAGTTCGTAGTCACTGTCAGACCGGTACAGGAAGGACTCGCGCCGCTGGTTGTGTTGGGCAGAGGCCTGGACAACCTGGCTAAGGCCAGGCCCGACCTGGGGCTCCAGGGCACTTCTCCCACACAAGAGAGCATTTTCTAGGTCAAAGCTGGAAGCAGAGGAGGCATGGTCAGAGCAGAGGGTCCTGTGACGGCTCGAACCTGTTCTTTCACGTCCTTTCTGGAGCCTAACAGTGGGCCACGAAGCAGTAGCCTACAGTTTGTCCACCTGCCTCATAGTCACCCCTACTTAGGCACCTGACACCCCTCATGCCTTGGTCTCCATGTCTGTACCCAGAGCCTTCCCACTGGGACCAATCTAGACTCCAGGACGTGAGTTTGAGATCTGTTCCCAAATGTCTGTGTGATCATGGGTATGTCCCAACCTTTCTCTGGACATCAACCACCCTGTCTTAAATATAGGCTGGTAGAGTCTTCTCTGAGGGCACTTTCAGGGAGTTACAACTGAGCACCTGAGGACAACTGGGCTAAGGAGGAAATATTACTAAGGAGGAAACTGAGGTCCGGGTCGCATGGTAAGTACACGAGGACTGGAAAAGACTTTCTGGGCTCTCCCCTCTCGAGGGGCTTGGCTTCTGCCCAGATCCCACCAATTCGGAGGTTCACCACAGCCGGAGGAGGCCCCGCCCCCAGTCAGTTTTGGCCACGCCTTGGGTCACCTGTTCTCCGCCCCTACCCTGGGCCTCAGCCCGTCTACTTGGCCCCGCCTCAACCCCGTCGACCACGCCCCCAGATTCTCTCCTCCCCTGCTTCATTTTCTGCGGTACGCTCTACCTGTTGTCTTCCACCTTCGGGCTCCTGCACGGGCTGTGCCTTCTTCCTGGAGCACCAGCCTCCCCATAACACCTGCCCGTGCAATCTCCAATTCCTCTCCCCCAGTTCTCAGCCCTGCCCTTCCCTCTTGCCACACTCTGACTGGGTAATGGGGAATCTGTGCTCATCCCCCTTGGGGTTAGAGGTCAGAGAAAGAGTGGGAGGGGATGTGGGCAAGAACGGAGGTTCTGGAGGCGGAGTTAGCGTTCGGGGAGAGGAACTGCCTGTGGGTCACCAACTTTGAGAGAGGGCAGGCAGGAGATGGGGAAACACCTGGGACCGCCCAGCACTTGGGGCTTCTGGCCAAGGGCCCGTGTCCACCTGATACCCCGCCACGTCACACATCCGGGATTCGGCGGGATTCCGTCTGTTTCAGCTGGATTCGGGTCGGCTCAGCCAAGCAGGGTCGGGTTTGACTAAGTTCTACTGAGCCTGCTCCAGCTGAGTTCCGTCGAGTGAGTTCCTTCTGACTTGGCTACGTCAGACCGCGCTCGGGCAGGTTCGGACACTTTCGAGCCATTCAGCTATGTTCGGCCTCACTCGGGTGAATTCGGGAGTGCTTGGTTTTGGCCCCTCTCCGCCTGTTCGGCTTTAGCCGCGCGAAGAGAAGCCACTACCACGCGTACCTGCGAGCTCCTGCCTCGCGACGTCACGGAGATGGCTGGGGCTTCTTAACCCAACCCTGCTTGGCAAAGGGAGCGGGGGCGGGTGGAGGGACGCTCTTAGGGGGACTAACGGCTGATACACTAACGCACCTTTGGAGGGGGAGGCCTACGGGTGGCGAACCGGCCGCTCCTCACCTCTCTACAAAGGTTCTGGGAAGGCGCACCCATTGATAACTAGGAAAACTGAAGCTGGGAGAGGCCAACAGGGTGCTGGGTTCGAATTCAATGAGCCGGCGCTCAGGGTTAAGGGCTGGTCGCAGCTGGGGAAACTGTTTTTCTTTCTGCTCTAAATTTAGCTGGGAGCGGCGGGGTCAGGGTGTGGTTCCATGACGTTAGCGGCCCGGGGCTAGGGCGCCCTGACTATGGAAACTGCACGTCTGTCCATAGTTAGACAGGTAAACTGAGGCACTGGGCTTCGGAGGGATCCGCCAACCTCCAGCCTCAGCCTCCGGGACCCGAGGGCGCTTCCTCGACTACCCTCCAGAGCCCTGGGCTGGGGCCACCCTTAGCAGGCGTTTGGTGGGTGCCCTGGAGACTCTCTCCCGAACCTGGGATCCCCTTCCAGGCTGCAATGACGCCATCAGGGGCCACAACCACGACTCCACTCACCCCCACCAGCTGTCACTGGCCACGTGACTTTGGAGAAGGGACCTCCAGTCTCTGAGCCGCCAGATGCCATATTATCAAGGGAATGTGAATGGAGCACAGACCGGGCTGTGCCAGACGTGCCAGACGTGCCAGACGGTCTGCGCCCACAAGCCAGATTTCCAACCCTAGCCTCGCCCCCATACCCCACGAATTCACAGTCGCGTCCTGAAGGGCCAGGATTCGAACTCAGAGAGGTCACCACCAGTCCTTGGAGGATGCCACTGAGTTGCACTGCGCAGGTCCGCTCTCTGCCTAGGTTGCGCAACTCCTCTCTTGCTACGGATGCCCTGCCTCGAAGACCCCCATAAAATTCGCTCTTCCACCAGGGACACCAAGGATTTCGTGTGAAGTCCCCAAACCATCTCCTCGCTGGAGCCGGGAGGGATGGAGGGGAGCAGACCAGAGGGAGGAGTGACTCTCGCTTCTCCCCTCACTCCGGAGACACTCAGGCCACCTACCCAGGCGGGAGGGTCAGGAGGAGACATGAGCCTAAGCCTATCCGGCTCTGGGTCGCGCAGCTGGAAAGGGACAGCCGGCTGGCCCTCCCAGCCCCCGCCAGTCCCATCCCCGGCTTGCGTCCAGGCAGCGGGTTGTAGGACACGGATATAGGACAGGGGGAAACAGATACCGAGGAAGGGCGGGAGGGGTAGAGCGTCCATGCCCTGACCCCTAATCCAGTCCCAGCTGTCCCTAACTGTGTCCTTCCCACCTCCAGCCTGGCGGTTCCAGTGACCCCTCCAGCCCTCCTCTCGCCTCACCACAGCGGATGGGCCACGGTGAAGCGCCGCTGCAGGCGGATGCTCTGGTTCACCAGGAGCTTCCTGAAGAGCCCTGGGGAGCCGCGTGGGGAGTCCCGCGGAGAGCCGGGCCCGGGAGCCGGGGCAGGCGCGGGGGTACCCTGCATCTCCGCAACAGCTTGGAGGCAGGAAGGATCCTGGGCCGCGGAACCTTTTCAGGACAGCGGCGGGGGCGGGGCCGGCGGGGAGGGGGCAGAAGGAGCACTGCCCCGCCTCACCGCAGGACCATTCAGCGAAGCCCCTACCGGGACAAACGAGGTAATTGAGGCACCGAGCTGGGTGCCACTCTCTGCTCTCCCTTTTTGGGGATGTCCCCGGGGGCCCAGAACCCAGATCTCGCGCCACTTTCCTCTGCCAACATGTCTCACGTTAGCGCAGCTCTCTGGGCTAATTCGGCTGAAAAAGTGAGATGCAGAAGTCAGAAAGGGAAGCACCCTCCTTATGGGCAGACCACCGGAGACACGGAGTTTGCCGAGGGGTTGCCCAGAATTAACAAACACTCCTTTTGCCGGATGAGGAAACTAGGGCATAGAGAGAGGTGGTAACAGACGAAGCTTCCTGGCAGGGCGGAGGGGCTCCCAATCAGCTTCTCCTCTCCCAGTCCTCCTCTGCAAGGCCCCATATGACCCCCACCTGCGCTGACATACCCCAGGCCTTGTCTCTGGATCCTTTCCCCTCTCTTGCTGTCTCCACTGGACAAACATCCGCACTTCATTCCAGCCAGATCTTCTGTTCTGTGAAGCATCAATTGCCTTCCCTCCACCCCCTTACCCCCACCCCAGGAAGGACTCAGGGGACCTGGAAAGGGAGACCTCACCTTTGGTGTCTGGTAGGGGGTTCAGGGGCCTATACCAGGTGTCCTACTCTGGGGATTCTGGGGTCAGTAGCCCTGCCCTGTTCTGCAGGAAATGAAACCAAGTCTCAGACCATGTCACACCTGGAGGCAGGACTCCGAATGCCCACATCACAGGCAGAGTCCACTGAGGTTCAAGGAGGCTGGGCCTCTCAGCTGAAGACACCCAGAAACTCTGAGCCCAGTTGTGCTCCTGCTGTGGGATGCCACTCCCCCACTGCCTGGGCCTTGCCCTGGGGAGACCGTACCAGTTGTGGGGCACCCACATTTCTGGCACACCTAGGGAAATATGAGATACAGCTTGGAGCGATCAGAACTTCAATGGGGGGAGCCTGAGGCACCACAGTGAGGAGACCCCAACCTTCCCCCGACCTCCTAACCACACTATTGTCTGTGTTACACAGATGAGAAAAATGGAGGCTCAGAGAGGGGCTGCACTAGGGCCCAGGAGGAAAAGGAGTCCCAAGGGTTTGGCTGGGAACCTCCTCCTGCCCCCAAGGCCCTACAACCAAACACCTGGTGGGAACCAGACTTGCTGTCCCCAAGACGAAAATACCATTTGTAGCTGCTGTGGCTACACCTAATTATAGCCGTTCCCCAGGGGGTAGAGGCTGCCAGGATCGGCCTGGTGGAGACACGGGGGCCAGGGTCTCTCCAAGGAGCTTTGGCACCACCCTGGTCCCATGGGAGGGGCTTGTAATAGTCTTATGTCCCCAAGGAGAAACTGAGGCACAGGGGGATTCGGTCCCTCCCCTAAAGTCACAGACATGAAATGGAAGGTTAAGACTAAACACATCAATACAAACAGCACGTCCCACTTGCCTGGCTCTGAGCCAAGGGCTGTGCATGTGAAAAAGTCACTTCATTTTCAGAGCAACTATCGAGAGTTAGGAATGTTATGCTCATTTTGGGGATGGGGAAACTAAGGCACAAAGAGGAGTGTTCAGTTGCCCGAGGTCACACAGCCACAACAGGCTACCCAGCCTGTGCCCTCTCCCACTTCATGCTTAACCGGCCCCATACCCTCTGAAGTTTCGGGGGCTCCTCTGAAATTACGGTTTTATCAATAGTTTAATACTCATGTTTCATTAATAGATTTAACCTTAAATATTTTATTAACAGTTCTCTGCTCTCCCTTTTTGGGGGTGTCCCCAGGGGTCCAGAACCCAGGTCTTGCGCCACTTTCCTCTGCCAACATGTCTCACATTAGCGCAGCTCTCTGGGCTAATTTGGCTGAAAAAAGTGAGATGCAGAACAAGCCTTCTCTCTCCAGCCAGTATGAGTGTATCTCTTTTAACAGCAATATGTTATTAATAACTTTTTGGATGGATAAACTGAGCCACAGAACTGAGACTCAGCATTGGAATCTGGCCTGCCTGACCCTGAGGGCCCCAAACCATGCCAGGTAAGGGGCAGAGTCCGAAAGATGGGTAGACCCGAGGACCCCCATCCTGACTTTGCCGCTATGTGCTGCATGAGCTGAGGAGGTTCCCAGAAGCCTCTGGTGCCCTTAGCACATCCCTGTCTCCAATCCTATTTGAGCATCCCTGCCCTGGGCATGCACTTTTCTCTTCTGCCATGAGGAGACCCCAAGGAGACAGGATGTGGGCGCTGTTGTACCCACTTGACAAACTGGAGAGGAGGAATGTCTTCCCTAAGTCCCCATGGAGAGTCTAGACAGAGAGAGGAGAGTGGGAACTCTGTCACGTGTGTAGAGGCTCACAGGAGTTGGATCTCACTTCCCTCTGCTCCAGGTCCTCCTGTGGCTCCTCATTGCCCGCTCATCTGAACCCACACCTCTCTGGAGGCCCTGTGGTGCCCGACCCCTGCTGGCTACCCCGCCTCTTCCTCTTGGCTCACCCCTCTCCTTGCTGTTCCTTAAACCAGACAGGCTCATTCTCACCCCATGCCCGTGCCTGAACACTTTTCCCCTGCTGTCTCTTCATTTTTCAGGTCACAGCTAAAGCATCACTCCCTCCAGGAAGTCCTCCCTGACCTGCTGGGTAAATATTCTCAAAGCAGCCTCCTCTCACTGTTACAATTTCACATTTACTGCCATGGTTATTTGATTTGTTTCTACCTTGCCCACCAAGCCCTCGAGGGTAGGACCAGGTCCCAGCTATGCCCTTAGGGCCTGGCACTCAGTAGTTTCTCTACAGATGCTTGGGAAATGAAAAGGAAGCCTCCCTTCCCACTCTTCAGCCACACTGACCTGTATTCAGCTCCTCATATACCTAACCCTCTTGAGTCTGAGGTTTTGCACAGTCTGTGCCATCTAATTGGCATATACTTCCCTGCACTCCCTCTGGCCGATTTCTCTTCATGCTTCAGGTTAAACTCAGATGCCATCTCTTCCAAGCAGTCTTTCTTTACACCCTAGCCCCCGAAGCTGGGTCACAAGCCTTCTCTCTCCAGCTGGTATGAGTGTATCTCTACCATCCGCCTGTGAACACCTGCTTGCCTATAGCTGTGTCCCCAGTACAGGGCCTGGCACACAGTGGGTAGCTAATAAATGTTTGCTGACCCAAATGCTAGGACCTTCCCAGATCCCAAGTGATCCACCTGGGGCAGTAGGGAGGGGAGCCATAGTAGGGGATCAGGCCCCCACACAGAAAGTTCTTACAAAATGCAGAAAGTACAGATGTGTGTTTGTAGTCACTGATACTCTGCTTGCTGGAGAGCACTCAGCAGATATGGCCTTGAACCCAGTTGACCTTGAACCTAAAGGCTGAGCCCCTTCCCCCACATCAGCATATATATGCATAGACAGGATGTGCAAATGCACACTCACGGGGACACACTCCTTCCAGAACCTTTCGGAGCCACATGGACTCTTCTCTTGGACAGGCCTAAACCCAGTCTCTGTTTGTTCTTTCTTGAAGATGGAAAATCATGAGTCACTGGGAGGCGGGGCGGGAGGAGCTGAGTGCCTGGGTGAGGAGATGGGGGCAGGGGGCTGGCTAGGTCACCTGGGAACAACTCCAACCCTCCCGGACCATGGATCCCAGCTGCTCCAGGCACCTCCCGGGACTGCTAGAGGGCCAGGCTGGGGGGTTAGGCCAGGCTTGTTGATCAAGAAGCCAGTAGCCCCAGGATGTCCATGGACCAAGGTGGGAGAAAATAAAGATTTAGAGAGAGAAAAATGATCCCCGAGATCATCAGCCTGACCTCAAGCCCAGGACTCCAGGTCCAGCCCGCTCTGGCTACCCCTGCCGTCCCAGAAGGGCCTGGGGCTCCTGGACCCTGCCCCTGCGTCCTCAGCCCTGGTCCAGCAGCTGGAGACCCCTACCTCTGGCCCCTTCAAGGCCCCTATTTCTCCCTGTCTCTCTCGTCGTTCCACTGCCCTTTCATAAGAAGTAGAAGGAGCAGCCCTTCCCCACCTCACCCCCCCTTCTCCATCCCATCTTTTCTTAAAGGAAGAAACATCCTGTGCTCAGGCTCCCCAAGAGGCTTCCCCGCCTCCTTCCGGGGACAGGGGGCGGGGCGCTGGGGGAGGGGGTTGGTGGCAGGACAGACCACAGAGGAAGCTCCTCCCCCTGGGGCTGAGGACAGCCCAACCTGGCCCTCTCAGATGCTCGCGGTGGCCACAGCCCCCACAAACACCCGAGGACGCTCCAGGGTCTGGAGGACCTCAACTGGGTTAGAGCAAGGACAGTCACGCCGGTCCACACACCCACAAGGACCACAAGGGGAAAAACACGCGGGCAGACACACAACTGGTGTACACACAACCAAGCACATCCGGTCACGCAGAGAGACGCAGCTGGCCGTGGACCTTCACGCAGCAAGTCGGAGCACACACAGGGCGCAATCGCTCAGACTCACGCACACACTTAGATGCAACCGCACCTGGTACACCGCGCACACACACCCATAAACAATCGTGGCACCACCACCTCCAGCTTCGCCCCACGTAAAAACTGCTTTTTCCTCTAAAACACCGGCCTCAGACAAACAGTAGAGACGCCGACCCCTGGAGAAACATGGACCCTCCCTCACTTCCACCCGACCCCTTACACCCCTCCCCCACGCCTTGGAAGGGCCCTGTCCCTGCCCACCTACCGCCTGTGGAAGGAGGTGGGCCAGGAACGCCGTGACTTCTCGAGCCCCGGCCGCGGGCCCTGGTCCGGCTCGCTGTGGCCCGCGGATTTGTCCAGGTCCGAGTGGAGTCGCTGCGGCAGACGGATGGGGCGCCGCGGCTGCCGCCACAGGTGCTT
Source organism: Mormoops blainvillei (assembly GCA_004026545.1). Taxonomy (NCBI): domain Eukaryota; kingdom Metazoa; phylum Chordata; class Mammalia; order Chiroptera; family Mormoopidae; genus Mormoops; species Mormoops blainvillei. The sequence continues at coordinate 15,701 of PVJD01016667.1, forward strand.
CGGGGATCGGGCTAAGCCTTGGCGGCTGAGAGCGCGGTTCAGCTCGCTGGATGCCTCCGCCCCTTCTTGTACCCCCGGGGCCTCCATGAGCCAGAGGAGGGAAGCAGGGAGAGGAGGGTTCGGGAGCTGTCCCTGAACGAGGAGTGTCAGTGTCTGTGCCCTGGTCCGGCCAGGGCCAGGGGTGGAAGTGTCCGCGCCAGCGGTGGTGAGCTGGTGAAGGTGGAAAAACAGGGGCTCAAGGTGGGGCTGACACCGAGGAGCTGTCCGTGCCAAGTGGTGCTGAAGGATAGCGGAGGTGGGGGAGTGGAAAACTTGGGCGTGGGGGGGTGGAGACAGGTGCTGGGGAGACCCCCAGCGCCGAGAATGGTCTGTCGTTTCCTCTAGTGCTGAACGAAAAAAGTCAAGACATGGGCTTGGAGTGGAGAAGAGAGAAACTGTCCTCCGGGTTGCTGCCAAATGGAGAGCAGAAAGGCGGAGGCTTGGGACACTCCCAGCGCCGAGGCACTGTCCCTTCTTTTGATGTTGAAAGGGAAGAAGGTAATAGATTCAGGGAGGATGAGACAGCGAGTTGCTGTCCTCGACCTGTCGGTGCTGAAGTCAGGGCAGGCAGACAGGGGTTCCTGAGCGCCAGACTAGGGCGCCATCGGCTCAGTAGGCGCTGAAAACTGAACAGCGGCGGGTCCTCAACCCTCCCCAGTGACGATAGCAAGAAGGGGTCTGGAAGCAGAGTCAAGGGCTCTGGTCTTCAGAGGTAAGCACAAATGGCCATCTCTCCACCAAGCTCAGGAAGGTGGGCTTAGAAGTTCAGCCCTAGATGGGGTCTCTTTAGAGCCCTTAACCCTACCACCCACAGAGGGCAGGGATCTGGGAAGGACAGAGAAACTTGCATGCCTGGAGTAGGCACACAGAAGCTGCCTCTGGTCAGGGATGCCAACAGTGGGAACGGGTAGAGAAGAGTGCCCTTTTACAACCACACTAGTGCCCAGGCCCACAGCAGAAATGGCAGGATCTCATTTGTCCTGTGACACACCATGGGACCCACCTCACAGGCCTGCCCCTCCCTTCCCCAGTTCTAGGAACTCAAAGCGCGGCCCACCAGCATTCTAATCTCAGGGGTAATTTCCTGGGAAGTGGCAAAGGGAGAGTGAGAACATTTTCTATCATGGTTAACAGAAGTCGATGCAGACAAGAACAGGGCTGGGCAGTGTAGGCTCTGGGCTGGGGTAGGGAGGCCTTTGAGGCCACTTGGTGCAGAAAATTTGGGAACAGGAGAGCCCTGATTTTTTTCATAGGGCCCAGAGGATAGTTTAAGGATATTTCCTTCCCACTGAGACTCTACCCTCTACCCTAGTGGTATCCCCAGGTTGGAGAAATGGAAAACTGGTGGGCCAGAGAACCAGGCAGATGGAGCTCAAACCTCAGTATTGCCCTGTCTTGCTGGGCGCTGAAAAGCAAATGACTCCTCTCCGTCCTTTACTTTCGTGGCACAGTCTCTGGCCTCCTTCTCGGTCGCCTGGCCTCCAAAACTGGCAGTGAAGGACAACTTGGCCCTCCGGTGGGGGACATGTGTTCTGCTGCTGACTAGCTGTCACTTCCCCTCCCCAAACCTGTTTCTCATTCTGGAAAGAGGAGATGATGATGGTGTCCCCACATCTTGTCAACATTGCAAGGATGAAAATGTTGTCACATGTAAAGGGTCAAAGACCAGGAGCTGTTCACACCAATCACCCCGCCTTACCCTTTGCTGGTGTCCACCAATGCCTGGTGTGAATACTTCATAAATAACCCAAATCTGCCTTCTTCTCTCCAGCCCATGGCTCCTACCCTACTTCGGGCACTACCATCTCCTTCCCAGAACTGCCTCCTGACTGGGCTCCTGCTGCTTCCACCCCTGCCCCTGACAGTTCTCCCCACAGCAGCCGGGGGGAATTTTTTAAAATGCCAACCCTATCAGTTCACTCTGTTGAAACCCCAGCTATGTCTCCCCATTACATCCCATGAGGTCTTGTGTAGTCCAGCCCCTGCCCACCTCCCCGGGCTCCCCTCCCACCCTCTAGCCACACTGATCTGTATTCAACTCCTCGTACACCTGATCCTTTTGAGTCTGAGGTTTTACCCAATCTGTTCCTCCTAATTGGTATACCCTTCCCTCCACTCCTTCTGGCTGACTTCTCTTCACCTTTTAAGCCATCACTTCATCCTTAAATACCACTTCTTCAGAGCGCCCTTTCTCATCCTCTACCCCCCAGTGCTGGGTCAGAAGCCTCCTCTGGGCATCATGGCACCCTCATCTCGCCAGCTGGTATGAGTCTGTTTCTGCCATCAGGCTGTGAGCATCTGTTTGCCTGTGGCTGTGTCTACAGTGCAGGGCCTGGCACATAGTAGCTGCTTAATAAACACTTTATGAACAAGTTAAAAAAAAAGGTCCAGTTGGATGAGGCATTTTCCTCTCCCAGGGTTGGCTCCCTTGATCCCCATCTGCCTCCTCACCTGCCTGAAGCTGAGCCATGGCTTTGCTCTGTCCCTCGAGCCCCAATGGTGAACACCACAGAGGCGCTGGGCTCAGTTTCTCCAGGGGGACCGAGGCGGCTCGACAGCGGGGGCAGCAATGGGGTCCCTGAGAAGCGTCTCCAGATGACACCACTGCCAAGGAGGCTCATGGGACCTGAGCCAGAATCCATGGACTCTCGGACATGCTAGGGAGACAGTGACAAGACATGAGTGAGTTTCCAGGCATGGGATCTTCCTGGTACCCTGGGAACCATAAGGCTCTGAGATTCCTCCACCCAGATACCTGGACTGGCCCAGAGAACTGCATTTCAGTCCTACTTTCCCCCTGAGTTAATTTACTTCTCTGGGCCTCAGTTTCCTCATCTATGAAATGGGGAGATGGACCTCAGCCTTGCAAAATGCAAAAAGTGCCTTGCCCACAGTAGGCATTACAACAATATTTATTTTTTTAATCAATTAATACAAAGTATATTCATTATTTATTGCATTATATAATATATACTGCTATTTGTTATTCAAATAGACACTTCAATGGTATTTCATCAATTATATTATTTACTAAAATATGAAAATAAAACATGCACCCTGACTGGTGTGACTCAGTTGGCTGGGCATCATCTCACAAATCATAAGTCACTGGCTTGATTCCCCATCAGGGCACATGCCTGGGTTGCAGGCCAGGCCCCCAACAGGCGTGTGTGAGAAGCAACCATCGATGTTTCCCTTATGCATCGATGTTTCTCTCCCTCTCTTTCTCCCTTCCTTCCCCCCTCTCTATGTTGCAGAAAAAGAAACTGAGTCTCAGGGCCTTAGTAACTTGCCCAAGGTAACAGCTGGTAAATAAATGGTGGAGCCCTGGCTGGTGTGGCTCAGTGGGTTGAGCACTGGCCTATGAACCGAAAGGTTGCTGGTTCAATTCCCAGCCAGGGCACATGCCTGGGTTGTTGACCAGTTCCCCAGCTGGGGGCATGCAAGAGGCGACCAATCCATATTTCTCTCCCTCTTCCTCTCTCCCTTCCCATCTCTAAAAAATAAATAAAACCTTTTATTAAAAATGGTAGAGATAGGATTCTGGATACTGAGCCTCAGCTCATTTCTTGAAGGAAGAACTGAAAAGGAGAAACGAAATGAGATGTTGTTTGCAAGCATGCTCTTGAGTAAACACTGGAGACATTTAAAAACGAACAGAATCGGGTTGAATTAATGAGTTGGAAGTGTAAGCTCTCCAGCCCAACAGATCTGGAGTGGGTTGTACTCATGATGCGTGGTCCGGGGGAAGCATGCCTCAGTTTCCCTATTTGTGAAGGTGGGAATGAGAAACGGTACCAATTCCTCTGCGTGGTCGGTGATAAAAGGACGGGGGGCCCGCCCCGCGAGTCACAGGCCGGGAACTGTCCGCGGTGCTGACCCCCAGGGAACGGTACCAAAACTGGAACCCAGAGAACACGGTGTGTTAGGGGTCAAAGAAGTAAATGGGGATGGAGGAGAAGTGGAGCTCAAAAGGGTGGCCTTTTCCTGCTCTGCCCCTGAGCCTCACCAATGAGTCCGTTTCCGCCATCAGTCTAAACATTCAGATTTGAAAACTGAGGTGCAGACCACAAGGCTGAAAGAGGCCAGAGCCAGGGCCAGGGGAACGGGGAGGGAGCTGAGGCATGCACATCAGTTCACACCTCAGGGCCCTGCTAGGTGCAGGAAAACTGCCCTGCTCATTCGCATCTCTTACTTCCACGTCACAGAGGAGGGAGTTGGTGTTCAGAGAGAAATGACCAACTGAGGGTCACACAACTGGGATCTGCTTAGCTCCCCCTCCCACCCCCAGCTCTTTGTACAGATTTGATTTTTCTAGGACCCAGCATTCCTGTCTGTCCCACCCCCCACCACCACCAATTTGAGCACAACTGACCATCCCCACCCTCTCCCACAAGCACCTGAATTCTGGTGCAGAAATCTAAGTAATCAATATTTGGCCTCTCCCAGGCAGGGA
>PVJD01016668.1:0-20195 GCA_004026545.1 Mormoops blainvillei
CACAGTGGCTACACCAGTCTGCATTTCCATGAACAGTGCAAAAGCGTTCTCCTTTCTCCACATCCTTGCCAGTGCTTGTCTATTGATTTATTGATGATAGTCATTCTGACAGGTGTGAGATGGTATCTCACTGTGGTTTTAACTTGCATTTCTCTGATGATTAGTGATGTTGAACATCTTTTCATATGTCTATTGGCCGTCTGTATGCCCTCTTTGGAGAAGTGTCTATTCAGGTCCTTTGCCCACTTTTTAAATAGGATTGTTTATTTTTTCGGTATTGAGTTTTGTAAGTTCTTTAAATTTTGGAAATAAATCCCTTATCAGATATATCAGTGAATGTATTCTCCCATTATGTGGTTGTCTTTTTATTTTGTTGATGATTTCCTTTGCTGTGCAAAAACTTTCTAGTTTGATGTAGTCCCATTTGTTTATCTTTTCCTTTGTTTCCGTTGCCTGGGGAGATAGATCTGACAAAAAATTGCTATAAGCAATGTCAGAGATTTTGCTGCCTAGGTTTTGTTCTAGGATTTTTATGGTTTCAGGTCTAACATTTAAATCTTTGATCAGTTTTTGAGTTTATTCTTGTGTGTGGTGAAGAAAGTAGTCTAGTTTCATTTTTCTGCACATTATCTGTCCAATTTTCCCAACAGCATTCACTGAATAAACTACCTTCATCCCATTGTATGTGCTTGCTTCCTCTATTGAATATTAATTGACTATAAAGGTATGAGTTTATTTCTGGGCTCTCTATTCTGTTCCATTGATCTATGCGTCTGTTTTCATGCCAGTACCAGGCTGTTTTGATTACTATGGTCTGGTAGTATAGTTTGATATTAGATTTGATTCCTCCAACTTTGTTGTTCTTTCTCAGGATTGCTGTTGCTATGAGGGGCCTTTTATAGTTCCATATAAATTTATGAAACATTTCTTCTAGTTCTGAGAAATATGTCATTGGAATCTTGACAGAAGTTGCATTGGATCTGTTGATTGCTTTGGGTAGTATGGACATTTTAATGATGTTAATTCTTTCTGTCCAGGAACATGGTATGTGCTTCCACTTATTTGTATCTTCTTCAATTTTTTTCTTCAGTGTCTTATAATCACAAGTACAGGTCTTTTACATCCTTAGTTAGGTTTATTGCTAGGTATTTTATTCTTTTTGAAGCAATTGTGAATGGGATTGTTTTATTAATTTCCCTTTCTGTTAGTCCATTATCGGCACATAAAAATGCAGCTGATTTATGGATATTAATTTTGTATCCTGCTACTTTGCTGATTTCATTTATCAGTTCTAGTAGCTTCTTGGTAGAATCTTTGGAGTTCTCTATGTATAGTATCATGTCATCTGCAAACAAACAGTTTAACTACTTCCTTTCCAGTTTGGATGCCTTTTATTTCTTCTTCTTGTCTGATTGCTATGGTTAGGACTTCTAGTACTATGTTGAATGAGAGAGGTGAAAGCAGGCATCCCTGTCTTATTCACAATCTTAAAGGGAATGCTTGTAGTTTTTGCCCATTGAGTATGATGCTGGCAGTGGGTTTGTCATATATGACCTTTATTATGTTTCAGTATGTTCCCTCTATTCCCACTTTGCTGAGAGTTTTGATCATAAATGGGTGCTGGATTGTATCACATGCTTTTTCTGCATCTAGAGTTACGATCATGTGGTTTTTATCCTTCATTTTGTTTATGTGGTGAATCACATTTCTTGATTTGGGAACGTTGTACCATCCTTGCATTCCCAGGATAAATCCCACTTGATCAGGGTATGTGATCTTTTTGATGCATTGCTGTATTCAGTTTGCTAATATTTTGTTGAGGATTTTTGCATCTATGTTCATAAGGGACATTGACCTATAATTCTCTTTCTTTGTAGTAGTGTCTTCACCTGGTTTGGAATCAGGAAAATACTGGCCTGTAAAATGAGCTTGGGAGTCTTCCCTCCTCTTGAATTTTATGAAATAGTTTGAGAAGGAGAGGTGTTAGTTCTTCTCAGAATGTTTGATAAAATTCCTGTGAAGCCATCCAGTGCAGGGCTTTTGTTTGCTGGGAGTGTTTTGATTACTGCTTCAATTTCACTAGGTGTAGTCTGTCTATTCAGATTCTCTGATTCTTCCTGATTTATTTTTGTAAGATCGTTTCTAGAAATGTATCCATTTTGTCCAGGTTGTTCAGTTTGTTGGCATATAGTTGTTCATAATATTTTCTTACAATCCGTTGTACTTCTTTGGTATCAGCTGTTATTTCTCATCTTTCATTTCTGATTTTATTTATTTGGGTCCGTTCTATTTTTTTCTTGATGAGTCTTGTTAAAGGTTCAGTAATCTTGTTTATCTTTTCAAAGAACTAGCTCTTGGTTTCATCAATCTTTTGTATCATTTTTTTAGACTCTCATTTATTTCTGCTCTGGTCTTTATTATGTCCTTCCTTCTACTTGCTTGGGCTTTGTTTGTTGTTCTTTTTCAAGCTCCTTTAAGTGTAAAGTTAGATTGTTTATTTGAGGGTTTTTTGTTGTTTTTTTTTAAGATAGGCCCGTAATACTATGAATTTTCCTCTTAAGATCATTTTCCCAGTGTTCCACAGATTTTGGATTTATGTGTCCTCATTTTCAGTTGTTTCAAGGTATCTTTTGATTTCTTTCTTGATCTCATTGTTGATCCGTTCATGGTTTAATAACATGTTATTTAACTTCCATGTCTTCGTGTGTTTTCCAACATTCTTCTTATAATTGATTTCTGGTTTCATTACATTGTGGTCAGGAAAGATGCTTGATGTGATTTCAATCTTCTTAAATTTATTGAGACTTGTTCTGTGTCCTTACATGTCATCCATCCTAGAAAACATTCCATGTGTAATTGAAAAGTATCTATATTCTGCTGCTTTGTAGTGAAATGCCCTGAATATATCGATGAAATTCATTTGATCTAGTGTCTCATTTAAGGTTGCTGTCTCCTTGTTCATTTTCTGCCTGGAAGGTCTATCCATTGAAATCAATGGGGTGTTAAAATCGCCAACTGTGGCTGTATTTCTGTTGATCTGTCCCTTTATGTCCATCATGATTTGCTTCACAAATCCAGGCTCCTATATTGGGTATATGAATGTTGACTAGGGTTATATCCTCTTGTTGGATTGTTCCCTTAGCATTATGTGTATCCCTCTTTGCCTCCTACTATATCCTTGGTTTTAAAGTCTATTTTGTCAGATGTAAGTACTGCCACCCCAGCTTTTATTCCCTTGTCATTTGCTTGAAATGTCTTCTTCCATCCCTTTACTTTTGTCGGTGTGTATCTTTCGATCTGAGATGGGTCTCTTGGAGGCAGCATATATATGAGTCTTTTTTTTTTTTTAATCCATTCAGCTACCCTATGTCTTTTGGTTGGGGTATTTAAGCCATTTATATTTAAGGCTATTATTGATAGACAGGTAGGTAGTGCCATTTTATTGTTAGACTGTTTTCTTTTGTTTTTCTTCTTTCCTTTTTTATTCTTCTTCTTAAAGCAAGCCCTTTAACATTTGTTGCATGCTGGTTTGCTGTTAACAAACTCCTTTAGCTTTTTCTTGTCTGGGAAGCTCCTTATTTCTCCTTCAATTTTAAATGATAGTCTTGCTGGGTAAAGTAGCCTTGGTTGTAGGTCCTTGCTTTTCTTCACCTTGAATATTTCACACCACTTCCTCTGGCCTGAAATGTTTCTCATGAGTAATCAGATTACAATCTAGTTGGTGCTCCCTTGTAGGTAACTACCTGCTATTCTCTTGCAGCTTTTAGAATTCTCTCCTTTTCTTTAAACCCCTTACCATTTTGATTATGATGTATTTCAGTGTACGCCTCTTTGGGTCCAACTTGTTTGGGACTCTCTGAGCTTCCTGAATGTGTGTGTCTTTTCCCTTCACCAGATTAGGGAATTTTTCAGTCATTATTTCTTCAAATAGCTTCTCAGTCCCTTCCTTGCTCTCTTCTTCTGGTACTCCCATGATGCAGATGTTGTTATACTTCACGTTGTCCAAAATGTTTCTTTAGCTCTTCTCATTTTCTTAAATTCTTTTTAATATGTGATGCTTAGCCTGGGTGGTTTTTTTTTTTTTTTTACCTTGTCTTCCAAATCACTGATTCTATCCTCTGCTTCATCTAACCTACTATTTATTCCTTCCAGTGTCTTACTTATTTCAGAAATTGCATTCTTTATTTCTGACTGGTCTTTTTTATGGTTTCCATGTCTTTTCATGCTGTTGGGTATCCTTATAATCATTACTCTAAACTTTCTATCTGATAAATTGCTTGTCTCCATTTCATCTAGTTCTTTTTCTGGAGAATTCACTTGTTCTTTCACTTGGGGTCTGTTTCTTTGTCTTCCCATTTTGGCTGCTTCCTTGTATTTTCCACCTTAGCTGTTAAACTGATGAGTTGTTTATGCTAATCAGCTGTTAAACTGATCCACTGTTAAACTAATTAAGCTGTAATCGGCAGCCTTGCTTAAGCTCCGCAGGGTGGGGGCAGAGTAATTCCTTCAGATGGGGCTCTTCTTTTCCCCTCAGGCTGATGCCATTCGGAGAGGAGCGCCCTGGCTGGGAAAGATGGTTTCTGCAGTATAGGGATGACTCAGCACAGGGATCCTGGTGGCTGTTCCTTCAGTTCTCTCCCCAGAGCCACCAACCCCAGACTCTTCTCAAGCGTCTCTAGGCTACTCTGCCCTCCCTCTGCCGGAGCCTAGGGTAAGTGGCTGCAAACAAAATTTTGTGCATTGGTCCTTGAAGGGCAGCATTCTGAGCCCACAGCCATCTCGTCCTGGCTGACTGATCCACTGCTGTTTTTCACGGCTGGATGTTATCTGGGTTCCTTTCCAGCTATGGGGCTATAGGCTAGGGAGCCCAGCGTGGGGTTTAGACCCCACACTTCTCAGGGGAACCCACCAGCCACTGAAATATCCCTCTGCCACTTCAGTTGCTGCCTGTGGGGGCCCAGACGACCCTCTCATGCCTCCTCTGCACTCACTACCAGTCTCGTGGTGAAGTGTTTTCTTCCGTCTCTCTGTGGTTATGAGGCTTCTCTCCAGCTAGTGTTCAGTTGATTATTCTGGATGATTTCTCTACAATTCAGTTGTAATTCCAGATTGGTCCTGGGAGGACATTAGTCTAGCTTCCACTTACTCCTCTGCCATCTTGGATCTCCGGGATTATATTTTTAGTAAAGATATTATTTCCTGTGGGAAGAGTACTGAATGTGGAAGTGCTCAAAGGAGTGACAAGGAATGGAGGTCATGTATTGGTCCCATGCTCTTGGTCCTATATTTGTAGTCAGTAAGCAGCCCCTGGGCACGGAGCACCATGCCGGGTATTAGCCACTAGATTCTTCCTGCTCTGTCTGTATCTGTCATCTGCCATGCGTCATTTCTCCACCTGGAAATGGATTTTAATGATAAATAATCCAGAGATACAGGGTGAGGAATGATTCATGTATGCTTATTAAAAATGGTCAATTACAAGTCTTCAGTATCAATGTTTGACCATTTGAAATTAGTAAGATATCTGCAACGAAGGAAAATCGGATGTGGAGAAAAGGCAACGAGACATGTCAGTTGGAGCAGGCGTCAGTGGAGTTGGCATCAGCACTGACCACACACAGTGGAGCAGACGGTGGCCACATGCTGTTCTTCAGAGGTTACAAAGCTCTAGGTTGGGAGTGGTTTGGTCCTGCCACACAATGTCTGGAGTTCACCTGGTATGACTCCTGTGTACCCATCTTCACACACATGCCTGGCAGCTGATGCTGGCAGCTGGCTGGGATCTCAGCTGCCGCTAGTTGACCAGAACACATATACTTGGGCTCTCTGTGTAACCTGGACTCCCTCGCAGCATGGCATTACTAGGGTGGTTTAAGCTTTTTACGTGATGGCTCCAGGGTCCATAAGAAAGTGCCTAAAAGGAACGAATGGAGGCTGCACGGCCATTCCTGACTGAGCCTCAGAAGTCCCATAGCGTCACCTCCACGGCCATCAATCGGTCAAGAGAGTTATAAGTCCACCAAGATTCAAGAGAAGTTGACAGGCACCCCACTTCCTGATGGCAGGAATATCAAAGAATTTTACATTCACGGTTTAAAATTGCCATCGGCTACATGAAGGCCACTGAAATCAGAAAAGAGGATGAGAAAAGGAAACCAGCGACGAGGGAATCTCTCTGCCGAGCTTGCGCGGATCAGGCTGTGATGGGAGGTCCTTGGAGCCAGCTTCGCTGCAGCTGTAGCTGCCACTGGTGGCCGGCTTGCTTTAGAGGTTTCCCTGCACTTCCCCCTCCCGCTGCGTCAGGAAGCCCTCCTCACCAACATTTCATCAGCAGGGATGGTCGACCCCTCCCATCAGCCCCAGGAAGAGGTCTCTGTTATTGCTACAGTGGGGTAGCAAAGAGCCAATGACCACTGGCCATTGGTCAGGCTGCTTAAAGTCTTCAACGTTAGATTACTCAGTGACAGAGGCATGAAAAGACTTTTCAGGTGCCAGTGCCATTTTTTAGCACAATTTCGAGGAATCTCCTTCCTAAATGTAGGTCTTCTCAATATAATGTTATCTTCATGGAGTACTGAAATACTTACTGCCTTCCATTATACCACCACTCAACCTTCGCTTCAGGATCCCGTAAACGCTCATTCTTTCCATGAAACTCTGAGGGCAACTGGGTTCGAGATCCAATGAGACACAGATCCAATGTCCTCTCAGACTCATGGGGCGAGATACTCTTGTGAAGAAGCCTACTGTTCCAGTCAAGGACTCTCCCTCCAGGTGTCAGTGCGGTGAGGACTCCACAGTGCTTCCAAGTGTACACACACACACACACACACACACACACAAAGGAATGTATACTTACTCAGCACACTATTGTAAACGGGATGGGGCTAGTTTTGATCAGCCACAACAAGCTGTGATTCCTCCCATCCCAGGCTCCACCTGACTGTGCAAGAGGAATCAGTATGTCCACACCCAAAGCCCACCCTTGACAGGCTGAGTGGGAAACTCTGGGTAGAGGAAATGGGCCTGGACCACGCATGTGGAGATCTGAATTCCAGCCCCATCTTTACCATTCCATTTAGTTCTGTGACCTCGGGCAGGTCAACTGCCCCTGTACTTAGTCCTTCCTTTGGCCTCACTTTCCTTTCTTCATTTACTTGTTTCTTCCTCCACTACTTTTTTCCTGTGCAATAGTTCTCCATATTTTTCATGAACAATGCAGACCTTGGTGTGTTTTATGTTGATGAAACAGATCTTTGAAAGATGATCTCTTCTTGCCTGTATATTTGCAGTGAGAATCGAGGTGATTTCTGTGTCTACCAGAAAGCGACCCCCCTCTTTTTTTTTTTTTTGGCCATTGTAGAAGGAGACATATCGGTTATTTGGAACAATTTCATGGGTTGACATCTAACCCTAAATAAATTGATGGCAGCTGGTCAGCTGGCACCCCAAACCCTTCAGCAAACCCGTGAACACGCAGGAGCAACGGATCTCTGGGAAGGCAGCGGAGAAAAACTTTCTCTGTGAGCAAACGTGTGACTCAAATGTGACATGACTCAACTTTGGTTATATCTCTCCTCAAGCACCCATAGCTGAATGTATTCTTTTTCTTTGGGTGGCAGACAGAGATGAGGAATCAGGAAGCGAAAGCTGGAGAAGTCCTTGGAGTCGGGGAATAAAAAATAAAGTATGAGAGGCAATGACGTGGCTGAGTATGAAGGTGAATGGTGGGAGTCACGGTTAGTGGGGGGGCGTCATAGTGAATGGGTAGGATTGTGGCAGAATTCAGAGGAATTTGCTTAATGTAGCATTCAAAGCAGAGCAAAAGCTTGGCAAAAAACACTTCCCTGACCAAGCAGACTCAGTGTGAATTGCTGATTTACAGAAGAAAAAAGGAGCTTCTCCCAGGGTTAGAAAAGGACGGAACAGGATGGAACCAGGACGCAGAGGAAGGCAGAACACAGGTCTGACAGTGTGGCTTGGCTGACAGCAAAGTCCCCCCATGAAGAATCGCGACAGGCTGGGTCCGTGCCCCGGGGCGGCCTCGCTGAAGCCGACGGCACTGGGAAAAGAGCCAGTCCGGCTGCTGGGGTTGTGAGGCCGGGGAAGAGACAGGAGGAGAAAGGGCCGGGGAGCACTGTGCGGGGAACCACACGGGCCCTGAGAGTCCAAGGCCTGGGACCAAAGGGCCGCTAGGCTAACTGCCCTGCAGCCCTGCCTCCATCGCCAGCTCGGACAAGAGGGAGCTTGGGTTCTCTACGGCAGTTCCCACGTGTGTTCGCCTACCGCCCCGACAGTTCCGCGCCGTGCGGTGCAGCGCGGGGAGCCCTGCGCCGAGCGGGGGGGACCCAGGGAGGCGCGACAGACTCCGCGTGCGCGGAGCTCAGACTGGAGTGAGAAGGAAGGACTGAATGTCCACACAGGCCTCGCTTGCCACAGATAATGAACGCAGGCCTGTCTCGTCGTTTCAGGCTCAGTCTTTTTCCCAGACTGATCTAGTTCTCTGTGTCCAAAGAGCTCTCACAAGTTTTAACATCTGGTAATGGTGGAGGGGGAGTGGTTGGGATGTGTGTTGGGGGGTGTGGTCGGCTAAAAAAAATAGACCCCCAAACATACTCATGTCCTAATCCCCGGAGCCTGTAGGGTTAGCTTATTGGGAAAAAGAAAAAGGGGCAGAAGAAACGGTCTTTGCTGACACCTTCATTTGGGCCCAGTGAAACTGAGTTTGGACCGTCGGGGCCAGATCTGTGAGAGAGCAGGTTACCGTGACTGTAAGCCACAAAGTGTGTGGTGATTTGCAGCAGCAGCCACCGCGTGGTGAAAGGGTGGCCCGTAAAGCGGGGGCTACAGCCTTGCCGCTCTGAACGTTTTGGATGAGCCCCGTATTCTTTCCAGGTGTGTTTACACATAGGCGTTTGTAGGAGGTCCACATCTAAACATTAGGGCTCGTCCCCTCTTCCCCTCCCTTCCCACCCCTTTCTTTCCCTTCCTCCCCCTCACCTCATTACACACACTCACACGTGCTGACACACACTCATGGTGTGCACATAAATCAAAATGAGGCAACATTAATGCAGTGAAACAAAATGCCTTGGTGATTTGTCTAAATCAAGACGAGTATTTATATTACAGCGAGCTCCAAAGTCCTGCCTGGAAATGTGTGCTTTTTCAAGTACTTGGGTTTGGGAACAAAGTGTTGAAAACTGTGGGAAGAAGGCGACCTGATTGTATTTACAATGTCTTTGCCACGTCCTCCACTTCTGAATTTTGACATTAGGCAAAATTGGAGGCAAATGCTAAACAAGCACCAAAGAGCAGGAAGTGATGCAAATAAAAAGCTGATGTGTTAGCAGCAGCCCTTGTAATAGCCGTATGTAACATTTGGGCTGATACCAAAAGCCAGTCTATTCAAAATCAATTATGTTCCTAAAAAGACATTACTTAAATCGCTACCCATGAATCCAAAGATAGAAGTCCATAGTGTTTCTGTCGGTTGCTGGAGCAGTAACATTGGATGGAGTCGGTTGTACTGTACCATTAAGCACTTCCAGAAGAGTTCAGCAACAATTTTATGCAGATTATCAGAACAGATGTTGGCTTCTGCATTACAAGTTAACGGTGCCAACAGTTGGAATCTCTTAAGATTCTGCATGGCCACTCAAGTCCTTTTTTGTCAACTGAGTTACTTAGTGCCAGAAACAATGCTAGTGGCCAGTTCAGTCTTTGACAGGGTGAGTCATGAATTAAAAATAGCATATAAGCCTCAAGGAAAAGGACAGAATTGAAATGTTTTAATGTCTGGTCACTTGGCCAATCAAAATAAAGCAAGGATTCGGGTTCTATGGAGAGCCTTCCATCAATGTCACGACTCTGAGTGAAGGCTGGGTGAAGAATTTGGAGATATCTAGTGCCAGGGAAATGTGGGGTGGGACTGAAACCACTGGAGTCAAGTGATCGAAGAAAGAAAGTAGTAACTCCCTGCATGTCTCCCGATCGCTGACGAATCTTCCTGCAAAGAACCCTGTTAGTCCCAGTGCGGGGGTGTTGTGCCGTCACTCGTGGCTTCCCCATGTCATCCGCACGTCGGTTAAACTAGTCGCTTTATTAACCTGTCCTCCATTCCTAATACGATTGTGTTGCTGTTTCTTCCTGGACGCTGACGGACTCATGCTTGGAATGGGCACTAGAAAGAGAACACAGCCTTCTGGTTATTTTCAGGCCTTATTGCGAGGCTTTTCTTTAACATGCGGTTTATATGTAGTTTCCAAGACGGATTGCTCCCAAACATGAAAACTTTCCTACACTAGCACCATAAAATTTTTCAAATTAGTAATTCAACATTAATTTGACACTATCGTACAATTCATAGATCTCATTTGAATTTTACCAGACATCGCATCCACGTCTGTTTTCCTTCCTGGGTCAGCATCCAATCTGGAACACATGTGGCCTTTAGTTTTCAGGTGCCGAAGGTCTCCTTCAGCCGGAAATCGCTCCTCACCTTTCCTGTCCCCCGTTCTCATGACTGTGGTCAAGAGAACAGATCTCTTGTTATGTAGAAGGACCCTCAGCCTGAGCCTGAAAGACATGCCCTCCTGACCAGACTTAATACAAGGATGTGTTCCTGCGTCCTTGGTAGGAATAGGAAGGAAGGAAGGGAGGGAAGAGGACGGGAAGGAGGGAGGAGGGAAAAATGAGAAAAAAGGAAAATGAAAGATGCCGTGTTCTTATTCTCAACGTACCGTATCAGGGCACCCACCGTTTCAGATGGTTCCACCCCTGACTACTTGGACAATTTGGTGTTTGCCAAGTGCCTGCGATTTAAAATTATTTTCTCTCTGAATTTGAATCCAGTTCTGTAGCCAGCTATTCTGATATTACCCCAAAACACTGTCCTCATCAAATCTTACTCCAAACCTCAGGGTCTCTTGATACCTTTCATCCCTGCCAACTGCCACTCTAACAGTAGCCAAACACAGATTACTCATTTGCATCATTCCTTCTTTCTTTATTAGAGATGACAAAGAAAAGCCCCTCCTACCTATCTGTTTATTTATTTATATCAGTATGGAATAACAGGTTCCTAGTACTCATCTATCTATCTCATCAATATAGAATAATAAGTTCCTATTTTATTCAATGTGCTGTAATTCTCTGCATTCATTATTTATTTTAATGCATGAATTATGTAAGTTTTGGCCTGTGAGAGGTCTTTCAAGCTGACTCCTTTGAGCACTTTCTTACTTTATTGCATGACAGGTCCCAGGCCCTTACTGGTGGGACTCAGTTGGTTGGGCATCATTCTGTAAACCAAAAGGTCGCTGGTTCGATTCCTGGTGAGAGCACATGTCTGGGTTGTGGGCCAGGTCCCCAGTTAGGGGTGTGTGAGAGGCAACTGATTGATGTGTCTCTCACACATCGATGTTTCTCTCCCTGTCTTTCTCTCTCCCTTCCCCTCTCTCTAAAAATAAATAAAGTAAAGTAAAATAAAATAAAATAGGTCCCAGGCTTATTTTCTTTTTTTCTTGTTTGTCCCTAGAGTGACCCATGTCTCCAGGAGGCCTGGGTTCTTTTAGTGGAGAAAGGTATTTAGAAACCAAGATGTGTCTCTCAGAGTACTTACTGCTGCTGTAATTTTATTGCTTCTAAGCTTCTTCTGTGGATAAAGTTAGGAAATGTGTGTTTGTGTGTGTGTAGAGAGAGAGAGAGAGAAGTATATATACCTTTACGACCATTTGAAACTATCTGTATAGTTAAGTTTGAAAAGCTTATGAGTTTATACAGAGACTTTCAGTTCTAATTCAAACCCTCAGGGTTTTTTAAATAGTGTTAAACATAAATTTTAAATAGGGAAAAATGCCCCGGCTGATGTGGCTCAGTGGATTGAGCACTGACCTGTGAACCAAATGTCGTCAGTTCAATTCCTGGTCAGGGCGCATGCCTGGGTTGCAGGCCAGGTCCCCCACTTCTTTGTGAGAGGCAACTGATTGATGTTTTTCTCGCATGTCAGTGTTTCTCTCTCTCTCTTTCTTCCTCCCTTCCCCTTTCTCTAAAAATACATAAACAAAATCTAGAAAAAAAAAGGGTAAAACTGTGACTCATAAAGATATGAAAGGAACACTATGCAAATATTTTAAGTCATAAATTAATCAGTGAATAGTAAGATATTGCAACTGGATAAAAGAAGTCAACAAACCATACATATATAGGATAAGGAATAAGATATAGAATGCTTGCATACATTGAAAAGTAGGTATAAAACTGGTTTATTTTATGAAGAAAGTCAATTGTTTCCATTTGAAAAATACACTTATGTTTTGGACCAACAGTAATTTTAATTGATATCTGTTGTCTACAACTTACAGATCTGTAAGTAGTTCAAAGACAATGAAAGGCACATAGATCCCTCAGAAGACACGGATATCCCAGACGTGTGTACGTAGTGCTAGTTTTCCACTGAATACTTTCACTGATATTTTTGGTTCATTTCAAAGCCTTCCACAATATTTTCCTACACCAACCTTTTCCCTTTCTTCATAAATCCTTTCTGAATGGTGAGAAACATGGCTTCTGATGTATGTACTTATTTATTCCATAGATCACCTTATTTGCGCAAGGAAACCAACTATTCCTCCAAGTGTTGTAGCAGCCACCACCACCTTTCACCTGGTCCATGCCGACCACTGTCGCCATCCCTGCTTCTTTGTCCACTTGGCATGTCTACACTCATTGCTTCTCAGGTACCCCGCCTCCTTCACCAATCTGCTGTCTCAGACCCTGGGAACTCTGTGTCATTTCCTCTTTTCCTCTACATAAATGTCTTCATGCTTGGAGGTCAGGGGCAAGGGAAGGGAAGGGAAGGTGGGAGGACAAGGTTGATGGTAAGGACGACACAGAGCTGATTTGATTCATCTTAAATCAACAGAGATTTGGTGAAGGTTGGTGGGGTGTTTGGAAACATCCGAGATATTAAAGGCCTTCATGAGGTAGTTTATGGTCTTGATACCCAAGTTTACTGTTTCCACATAATAAAAGACAGTAAAGGAGTCAAATATTTTAGACACATGGAGTTTTGAAAATCTTAGTTCAGCTCTTCCTTGTTTATTTTTAAGTTCTATGTTTTTATTTATATGAAACAAATGCAATTATAATCTGAACATTAAATGGGATTGTTACATTTGCCATAATACATTAAGTGAGCTCAAGTGAATCTCAATAACAACACCTAGGTAATCATCCTTCCAGCAAAGTATTTTGAAACTAATTATAGTCAGGGAGCGATTCTTATAGTTTTTGACTTAAATGTGAATTAGAGTTTAAAAAAGAGAAGAGAATATTTTATTAATTCAAATGAAGCATGTACATGTAGTGTATAAAATGAGAATTCATGTAATAGGAACAAGACCGCAAAATCTTTCCAACCTTAGAAATAGTATTCTTAAAATGTTTTAATATACTACAAGGCCTTTGTGGTAAAAAAAAAAAAAGAGTAAGTTTTATGGTAAGGGATTACATTTTCTGAGATCTTGGGACCTAGACCTCCTTACATGTGCCAACTTTTACTCAAATGTGAGTTAACAATTTTGCTGAAGACTGTTTCATTCATACTGCAATGTTATAAAATATACAGTTTCTCAATTTCTTGCATTTGAATGAAAAAACCCCCCACAAAACAATACATCGGTAAGGTATCATGGAATTTTCTTTTGCTAAAATATTTATTTAAATAGTCTTATACACAAGGATCTGTCTCACTTTTCAGCAGTGCTAATCCACGCCTAGAGGTGTCAGTTATCTGGGGCGCCCTTTCAGGCCCATGTCTCCCCAAAGCTTTGAGTTGCACGGTCACCGAGTTCGTAGTCTGCAAGGTTGAAAATCCTGCCGTTCTGAGCTTCTGGGACCTGGAAAGATTGCTTCATGTTTTGTAGATGGTTTGGAGCAGGAAACAGAAGTTTGTGAACCACTCTTTTTAACAGACTTTCATATATGAATATATAGATTTAGACAATAGTCAAAGAGGCTGTTACAGCTTCCCATCTTCTTCTAAGGCTTCGATGGCCGTGTGCAACAGAAAAACTCTCAGACCTCTTTCTTCAGCCAACAGTTTGCTCGTGTCTCCAGACATCATCACTTGGACGTTCTGAATATTCTCCAACTCAACATGCTGCTCAGTGGACCCACCAGCTTCCTGTCCTCTTCAGGGTTCCCAAATCCATGGATTGGCCCTGATGTTTAGTAATTTTTTTTTACATTCATTCTTCCCTCCCCATAGCCAGTCAGTTACCAAGTCGTGCAGATTCCTACAGATACTTCGTGCTCCCCATCCGTTTCTCCCCCCACCACTTCTCGCATAGTTCAGATTCTCCTCAATTCCCACCAGGACAGTTCCAAGGATCTTCCCACTTTCTTGCCTCCAGCCTCACGGTCCTCCAATCAGCCTTCACAGCACAATCAGGAGGGTACGAATCTTTGCCCCAGAACAAAACCTGAGCTTCATAGCAGGGCATGCAAGGGCCCTGGTTTTCTTTCTAGCCTGAAGTCTTATTCTTTACTTCTTAAGGTTTAGCCATCCTAGAGGAGTTTCCTTTCGCTAAATGCACCTAGCTGGCCCTGAGTTCCTTGTCTTCACATTTAATTGTTTATTTGTTTGATTGTTTTCACATGTATAGAGAATTGGTTCATGACATAGCTTCATATACACCGTTACCGGTGACCGCTTCTCTGGCTCCTCCACACAGACCCAGCTCTCTACCCACTCAGCCCATATCCGCCTCCCATCGTATCCTCCCTGGGTCGTGTTTCACTGTTCCTGGGTTCCTTGAGGGGTATGGATTATGTCTGTTGTTTGTTCGGCCTCTATCACATCACACAGTGTCTGATACTAACAATGCTTAACTATCTGGTTAATGAATGAATACGTCATCTTAATAGAATCCTCAACCGAAGCAATTAAAATATAATTGTGGAAGAGTATCTGACTTACAAACTTTGGAGTTACAGCTGTGCAGAGTCTCCTGCTTCCCGCAGAATCAATCAGGAATATTTTAAGAATGTAAGGATCTGATTTGAGTATCTTCCTTTTGGGGAAAATAACATTTGCAACTATAGTGGATTATCTCATAGGTACAGTAAATTATAGCTATCGACACATTTATTTTCTCCATTGCCTCCTTTCTGTCCCTTCTCTTCAACAGTCAGCAGAATGCTTTGTGTTTGGTATTTGTTCTCTTTTTTAAGGCATTTGAAGGGGGTGCTTGGCGTGTCATTTGCCGATGCTGAAAAAGAAAGTCAATGCTGGAGAATAATGTAGATGGTGTTGTTCTTACTTTTTGGGGAAATAATGTCACATAATGGATTTCAAACTTTGAAAAAAAATTTATGTTAAGACTGTTTTTTCTCTACGTTGTTGTGACTAAAGTTGGTATAAGGCCTCTAGCCTCATGTTCATTCATTCATTCATTCATTCAGGGGATGTTCCTTGAGCACCCAGTACTTGCCAGAGACTCTTTTAGGTGATGGTGTTACAAAAATGATGAAGACATCGTCCCTCTCCTCATAGAATTATAGTATAGTGTAAAAGACATGCCCCCAAAGAGACAGTTACAGTAATGAGAAGTATCACAGCAGGTAACCTGAATAAAGCTGAACTACCAC
The DNA here is from genome assembly GCA_004026545.1 of Mormoops blainvillei. Lineage (NCBI taxonomy): Eukaryota > Metazoa > Chordata > Mammalia > Chiroptera > Mormoopidae > Mormoops > Mormoops blainvillei. The sequence goes on from PVJD01016668.1 coordinate 15,655, forward strand.
ATGGCTACTTCAATAGGACATTGTCACACAAGGTATGGCACTCATGAGAAACTCAATCCAAAAACTGAACATCAACTTTAATTATTTTTGTATATATCCTTGGAAAATGCCAACGGTGATTATCACATGAAACACTGCAAAATATCCCAAAATTATGCTGTTCCCGACCTTCTCCCACAGCCCGTCATCACCGTAAGGTGGCTACCCCCACTCTAAATTTTCTAAATGCCCCTGGAAGGAGTTCATAACTTGTCTTGGAAACAATGAAGAATCACTCTGGCCTGTTGTGGGAAGCCTTCTATACTATTTCAAATTGGAATAAATTATTTCCACTGGAAAGATAACAAATAATGAATGAAGAACTAAATGAATACCACTGAAAGAAAAGGAAACTTTGTTGTTTCTATTTGGTCCATGCCTTGGCAGAGGCTCCAAGCTGAGGAAGGCTTTTGAGGGTGACCCTTTTGCCCAGACCACTAGGGGGCAGCAGGCCTATGGGGGTTAGGGGTTGATGAGGTGGTGGCGCAGAGGTGGCTCATGCCTTCTAGGACCACATCTTCAAGGAGGAAATGGAAGCTCAGGGAGTTGTAGGAGCAGGAGGCCTGCATTTGCAGGTGACAAGACTATTTGACGGTGGCCCACACCTTGACAGAATAATCCTGGTAGATCTTGTGGTTCATGGTTGGTGGCAGTCAGGAGTTAACCTCAAACATGGTGTTAGTTGATCTTTAATGCTAGGGATGAACCGAGAAATGGTCCTGCAGGTTGGACTGGAAAGGAGGTTGGAGGGTGTTCAGAGTTCCTGGGTCCGTGGCCCACAAACACTGGTGAAAGGGGCTGGGAGCTGCAGATGTTCTGTGTCTGAGCAAGCTTTTCATTTCTTCGCAAATAAGATAATTATGCATTTTAAGATTATGGTCCAGCCCTGGCTGGTGTGGGTCAGTGGACTGAGCACTGGCCTGCAAACCAAAGGGTCGCCAGTTCAATTCCCAGTCAGACCACAAGCCTGGGTTGTGGGCCAGGTCCTCGGTTGGGGGCACACAAGAGGCAACCACACAGTGATGTTTCTCTTTTTCCCTCCTTTCCCCTTTCCCCAAAAATAAATAAATAAAATCTTAAAAAAAAAAATAAAAAAGATTATGGTCCAACTCACTCAAGGGAAAAAGGAATGAATACAGTAAGAGTATAACAGTATTTACTCTGTTGGAGACCTTTCCCATTGTCGGGGTCACTGGCTGAGCATTGAGTGGGAATAACTTTTCAAACAACTAAGACTTCGACTGCATGACCATCAGCTCATACCTCATTTAATTACTTGAAAAGATCTCCTATTTCTAGGTCTAAATTTAGAGATAAAATATTGAAGTACACCAGGACCAGAGATATTATAATAATACCTTAGATTTATTTTTTAAAATTCACATATATCTGGGTTTCCCAGACATTTTACGTGATATTTATGGCAAGGGTTATTTTACAGAAGAGGAAACTAAATCTAAGAGTCATTAAATGATTGGTTTAAGGCCATGTGGTCAATGAGGGAAAACCCAGGATGCAATCCCAGCTGTTTCCAGTTCAAAGGCCACTGCTTTTTCTAAAACTTTCCAAGTCCCAGATAGGTTTTGATAAAAATGTATAGAGATCAGCTGCACAAAGTGAGGCTCACGGAATGGAAAGAGAAGGCGTGCACTTTATGCAAATCCACAAATGCTTTTCTGCCCCTCTACCAATAAACTAGTGAAACGCATGTGTGGGCTGAAGCAATCTACGAGGTCAAATAATCCAGCGGGAGCAGAGATTAACTAATAAGGCTGGAAAAATTATTTTCCTAGGAAGCATGCTTCCCCTCTATTTGACTTTGGAGGCGTAGCACCAAAAATTGCCTGGGGAATAATTCTGAGAAACAAAAAACGAAGACAAATTTTAAGGAGGTCAGGGTGATGCTGGGGAAGCAAAGTGCCTGAGGAAATGCTAACAAAACAAAGGTACTTAATCTGGGGGGTGGTTATTTAAGTGGAAGTTCGACTCTGAAGCTTTAACTATTTTTAAGTTTTTAAAAACTTACCTTGATTATCTGTAATAATGGAGCACATGTCTTTAATTTCCCCCACCTGGCTTGGCTGGCTCGGCCACCCCTCACTTCCTTAACAACATTATAATCCCTTGGTTGGGTCCCCCTTGCCGGCCCCCCAGTGGGACAGTCACAGTACCGTCAATGTCGATTGCTAAATATATGCTATTGCTCTGAAGTGCAGCTTAGCTTTATATTCCTGACGGCAACTCTACGCATCATGAGATGGATGGAGAGGAAAAGCAGTAACACTTCCAGACAATAAATACGCTCTGCAATTGAGCAACAACTACTTGAAAAGTGTTTATGATGAAATATGCAAATGCTAAGAATATTCATCTGATTAGTTATATATTTTTATAATATCCAGGATTGTTAAACACAGGCTAGCACCTAATCCTTTCATTTTAATAAGCTTAATCACCCTCCCTCCAGCCCTCCTTCCTCCCGCTTTCTCTTTCTCTCTCTAACGTAGCATTAGCTGCAGATTAGGTGAGGATAGTCACAGGACCTACTCTCCAGTGTTTTGGTGAAGATTAAATGAGATAATAATTCCTGCAAGGTGCTTAGCATGTCGCTCATAACGTCACTTTATTTTGGGATAGGTGGTCGGTATCGAGCACGCATTTTTGCCAGGCACAAACCTAGATGCCTCACTGCGATCTCGCTCCTTATTCACGGCGCTTATTTTGAAGGTGGGGTCCCAGATCGCAGCGCTGGTACCTAACAACCTCCTTGTTTGACCCTGGGGGGTCTTACTCCATTTTCCCACATCTTCGCGGCAGTGCTTCTCCGTTCGGAACCTAGGGCTTGCTTTTCTGTGCAAGCTCCCGCGGGGAGTTCGGCTCTGCCCTGGTGTTCAGCGGGTTTCCACATGTGGCAAAAGCTGAGGTCCTTCCGGATGCCTGAGTGATGGCTTTCTGCAGCATATCAGCAAAGCTGAGAGTTTACACTGATACCGAAAAACATGGGATGCTCCAAATTTAAATTAAAATTGTGTTTACGTTTAAGTTAGCGATGACTAAAAACTCTGTCAGGCATCAATAAATGCAATTTGAAATATTCTGGAAGTCAATGTTGCATTTATTTAGCAATATAGAAGTCAGTTACTTTTTCCTTCACTGCTTCAGTGAGGACTCAGTCTGCTGGAAACGCTCACAAAATTGCCAGTGTTTTGAATGAAAGGATCAGAGCCCCTTTGATTTTATCAATGCACAGATCTCAAAATTTAGTATTTATTTTGAGTGCTAGAGAAATAGCCCCCATAAAAAGACTACAATTAAAGTTTTACTAAAGCTCTTATACAAATGGCAGATAATTAAAAACAAAATGTTCCGATAATAATTTAAGGGACAATATTGGATTCGTGTATTTTTCCCTTTGAGAGTTGTTGGTTTATGCTTGACTAATTCTCTTGACAATATCCCTGGTAATGTTGTTTTTGAAGTAGTTGGTGTTCACGATTTTTAATTCTGCATTCCCAAACATTGACTCTTTTGGGTTGTGTATATAAAGCCATAGCTGTAAAACACCCATAGGAAAATAGGAGAGATCTGAAGTCTGTCCTATTGTAAGGAGTGTTCCTGTGTCCCAGAGAGGTTTGTGCCTAAGGATACAATGGTCTCATTGAGAAGACCTTCTCAGTTTAAAGTGAGCATGTGATTCTATTGAGACACATACAAGTAACGCACTCCCCCGCGTCTTGCGTCACGTCCTCGTCCCCGTAGTTGACACAGCGTCTAGCTGTGGAGGCTCTCAGTCCAAGTGAGTCGGGTGGGTAAACTCTGACTGCTTAGTGGACATACTATGTGTGTGCAACATGTGTGTGAGCATGTGCGGGTGTGCGCGTGTGGTTTTAGGATGGAAGAGACTCATTCATGCTTTAATCAAGTGGAGAAAATTTTGTAAGACAAAAGTTTAAAAGGCAAAGGCTTTGAAAGTAAAAGGTTATTAGAAATTCAAGAGGGGGTCAAATATATAGTAGTGAAAGATCCGACATTGAGGCGGTGGGCCCGCAAAGCAAGCATATAGATTATGTATCACAGAAATGTACAGATGAAACCTATGTCATCATATTAACCATTGTCACCCCAGTACACTTATCTTTTTTAAAGATTTTATTTATTTTTTTAGGGAGAGGGGAAGGGAAGAAGAAAGAGAGGGAGAGAAACTTCAGTGTGTGGTTGCCTCTCATGCACCCCCTACTGGGAACCTGGCCTGCAACCCAGGCATGTGCCCTGACTGGGAATCCAACTGGTGACCCTTTGGTTTGCAGGCCAGCACTCAGTCCACTGAGCCACACCAGCCGGTGCCACCCCAATATATTTAATTAAAAAAGAAATTCACACCGCAAGCTTGCATGTGAACAGTTATTAATGTGAACAGTAAGTTCACACAGGTAACAATCTTTTAGAATAGTTTATTTCATAGGCATTGTTACCAGTCAGGATAAATTTGGAGAAATGTGAAT
>PVJD01016669.1:0-20178 GCA_004026545.1 Mormoops blainvillei
CTAGCACAAAATCCCATTTTAGCGTGCACTGGATACGCGCTGAGATGATGGGGTTATGGGCCATACCTTCCCTGACCCCAACCCTACCCACCTCTACTTTAAAATTGTGTGTGTGTGTGTGTGTGTGTGTGTGTGTATGTGTGTAAAATGTGGGGTTTCATTTCCAGAATATTTTGGCTAAAAACTGGTGTTATTTCTGAACCCAAACTACCCACCTATCCTTACTTCTTAAGTGGCACTTGCTGAGCCCCCACAAATTCACAATTTCCCAACAACTCATTGTCCTCCCCTCCTCCTTGTGAAGGGTCAGGGCACCTCCACTAGGCTTTAAATTCTTTAAGGTTAGAGGGTATGTTTTAAATGTCTTTTATCCCCTGGAGTCTAAATATTATGGGCTTTCAATAAATGCTAATGGAAGTCAACTGAACTGCTGATCCCCTCTTGCAAAACAGTGTTCACTTAATGTGATTCATTGTCTTCCTAGGTTCATATCCAGAAACCTAAACTAACAACTTTTTTTTTTCTTTTTCAGACTTTCACATCCAGGAGTAGGAGATTTCCAACCCTTTACAAGGGGGAAGAGAAGATAAGTTACTTGGAAATCATGGATTTCCATGAGCCCCTACAGGGGCTCAGCAAGTACGACTTAGGAATTAGGGATAGGCAGGACAATTTGTATTAAGAAATGACACCAATTTTTAGCCAATGTGTTCATGAAATGAGACTTGGTATTTTACCAAAGTACACAAATGGATAAATAAGATTTCTAGTAAAAAAAGCTTTTCCCTGTTTATTTTCTTTGCTTGCTCAATTCTCTCCATTTCATGTGGAACCTGGATGTCTGAAACATGACCTACAGCATAGGAGTCAGGGCCCAGCAGGAGACCAACAACTCTTGTAATTGAGGGGATATTTACAAAGAGGAGCTGGGGTTTTTCTTGCCCAGGGAAAGTGGTAAGACATGGTGGAGCACCAGCGCCTAGCAACACTGACAAGGTGTCATCACCCCTAGGCCTAAAGGGATTATCAGAATCTGGGAAGAGCAGACAGCAGGGAAGGTTCACCCAGCAGGGCTGTGCCTGAGGTAGAAGACGGCAACCACAGACAACCCAGGTCCAGAAGGCAGCTGGAGGGACAAAGGACCAAGCTCACTCCCATCTAGTCTTCCAGTCTCTTGTGGCGTCTCCTTGGCAAACCCAGCCAGAGGTCAAGGGACAAAGGAGCCTGTTGATGAAAATCTTCAGCCTCCTGGGGCACAGAGCATGGTGGAAAAGGAGGAAAATCCACCTGAAGGGGCAAGTGGAGAATGTCTAGGGCACTAGCCTTTGATTAAAAAATAGTTATGCCCCTTTACTAAACGTCCAAATCACAGCAATTCTGAGCCCCTCCTCCCCCAAATTAGTCTTTTCTCCTCAATCCCCAATGAGGGTACCTGCACCGAATGTCCCCTATTACTAGTACACAAATTCCGGGTCCTGGCTGCCGCTGGCTTTTGGCAGATAATGTGATACTGAGTTTTGTTTGTTATTTTTAAATCTTAGCTCGCATGGGCTAAGAGAGGATAATGTTGGAGATTCTGGAGAAGTCCTGGCCCCCTGATCTACAGAAGTCACAGATCTATCCGTCTTCTAAAAAGTAATGATATAATAGCATACAGTAGTCCTCTTTGATCTGTGGTTTCACTTTCTGAGGTTTTGGTTATCCACGCTCAACAACCACCGTCGGCAAATATTAAAGAAAGATTCCGGAAAAAAGCAATTCATAAGTTTTAAGTTGGCACCATTTTGGGCACAGTGATCAAAACTCACACCGCCCCCCTCCCTTTGTCCAGCACATCCACGCTGTATATGCTGCCTGCCCATTGGTCGCTTAGTAGCCTTCTTTGTTGTCAGATCAGTTATCAGATATTTTGAGAGAGAGAGAGAGACCACATTCACATAACTTTTATTGCAGCGTATTATTATAATTATTCAATTTTATTATGGTTGTTGTTAATCTCTTACTATGCTTAATTTATAAATTAAACTTTAACATAGGTATGTATGTGTAGGAAAAAACGCAGTATATGTAGAGTTTGGTACTTACCCGTGGTTTTGGGCTTCACTGGGGGTCTCCAGGTGGATATCCCACAAATAAAGGGAGACTACTCTACTAGATGTCTGGAACCCTTTAGAAAAAATAGCTACTTCTGGCTCATTTTACTGAACATTAAAGTAGGAAGTTGTTTTTATCTTACAGTCAGTAGGTGATGATGTGTCAGATGCCTAGTTCCTATATGAATTAAATATAAGGAAGATAGGAAGTGTGAAAGTAAACAAAAATTGATTCTAAGTCATGGGGGAATTTTTTCTTTCAAAATTTTAGACCCATTTTTGATAAAGTTTGGGTCATTTCTTAATCCAAATGTCATTGCCTACCCTTAAATAGAACTGGTTTTGTGATTTTGTGAGCTTTAGAGTCAAATTATCCATGTATTATCTGTTATTACTAATCTTGTCTTAAACTGAAATACTACATGCAATTGTAATGAACTTGTGAAATTTATTAGCAACTTTCAGACACCCCCAGAGTGGCATAAATGAACACCTGGAAACATTTGGTGTACCAAAAATTATATATTTTAAAGCTTACTGCCAGTATTTCAAGTCTAGGACCCCAATTCTGGTTTGAAGAATTCTGGTTATGTAGACACTGGCAACAGTTCTCAGAACTACTTTGGTTGACCTGGAAGTGTTTATAAATCAACTTCCACCTATTTCACCTCCAGCAGGAAGTTAAACAAAAAATTTTAACTTTCATGGCTGAACATCTTTTGAAAAGAAAGAGTTTATTAGACTGTTGCTAGTAAAAAAATAAAGAAGGTTGGTCTTGGGGCACGGAGTCTAACCCGACAGGAGCATGCTAGGTAGGTAGGAAAACATGCTCGTCACCCTGGAGTTTTGCAAGTGTTTTCATACGTCAAGTAGGGGGAAGAAAGATGTTAGTCATTCTGAAAAGATTTATGTTAGCTATTCACAGAGGGGATAGGAGAAGGGCTAGTTCTGAAATAGAGGCAGCAGGGTGTACAAGGAAGCAGTGTGGGCTTCTGCAGATTCGCTGTGGGGGGCAGATCGGAAAGTTCACGTGTAAATAAGAAATGGAGGCCCCTGGAGTTCAGTGGTGTCTGACTGTTCTCTCTTTTGGACAATCACGGAAATAGCCACTTGGAAATTAATTCCCTATTCCAACAGATAGACAGGAATGTGAGCAGTCTTTTGTCAGAGCTGGTCTACAGCTGTTAACGGACTATTCTGTCTCTCTCTCTCCAGCTACTGTAATTTGAATTTAGAACATCTCAAATTTTTTTTCTTGTCAAGGGTGTGATAAAATGCTGTTTTATTTGTACCCATAGCCAGGATGCCTTTTAGAATGTTTTTCCTGGAAGAGTGGGAGGTGGTGAGGAGCCTTAACCTATTGCCAGCAAGAGGAACAGGGTCATTTGGATCGGCTTAACTTCACCAAGATCCAGCCTGTGTAAGCTGGTGGTGGTCTTGGCCCAGCTGGAAGCCCAGCAGCCTGGCCAAAGAGGGGGTGCCGCATGGAACTGGGGTTCAGTTAGGAAGAAGGGTGAGCACCATGCCCACGTGGTGAGGCAAACTAACGGTGCCCACTGTAGGAATCTAGCCACGTGGCTGAGAAAAGGCAGCAGGTTTGAAAACCCTGGAAGAGCGAAGGTGACAGACAAGTAAACAAACCCAGGGCAGGGTGTTTCCTCAGGGATCCGCTGCCTGGTCTTCGTTCTCCACACACGTGAGGGGAGCTCTGATCTAGGAAACTGGATGGAAAACAGACAAAGGCAAACCTAATGTACGTTCTTTCAGGACACGCTTATAAAGTAATTTTATATTTTTTGTGTAAGTATCTTAAAGTGCAGATCTAAAATGTAGTTCAAAATGTGGAGGGGTTAGAATTCTCAGTGCCAAGCACTCAGATCCTCTCTAGCTGGGCTGTGTGCTTTCCTGGGTGTCCCAGGAATGGTCTTCTAGATACTCTGACTCATTAGACAACTATGTGTCAGGCCACTTGCACCAACTCTCAATTGGGAACACGTGGTCTCTGTAAGGAACCTGAGAGCTCTGACATTGTTATAAATTGTCTACAGGTGAAAGGACATGTTTGCCTTTCTGGGTCACACCTTGTCCTGTTTTTGCTGACTATTTTTTCAGGAATTCTAGATTTGCTATCCTGGCCCAAGCACACACCTCGCCACTGTGTGACTCAACCATCAAAGAGCCAGCGACGGCCACCTGGCTGCCCATCCCAGCCTACTCTCTGAGAGCCACTCACAGCCCCTTTTTATCCATTCACTTTCCTTTTATCACCTGAGGTTGGACTTTTAATTCTTGTGTTCAAATTGTAAGAGTGGGTTTTTGTAATATTTAGCAACAGACCAGTGATTTTGCAGAAACACAGGTTACTGAGATAAATGAGTGGTCTCCCTGGCCAAATTGTCAGTCCTTTCATGAATAAAGGCAACATTTTCTCAGCCAAGGAGCTATTGGCTGGGCTCAAGAGGGCAGCAAGCAAATTCCACCCTGAAAGGGTAAAAATTAAACATCTTAGCTGCATCCATAGTCACTAGTGGGGGATATTATTATTAATTGGAGGTCCTCATGACATCACGTGTTAAATAAATGAAGGTGTCTATCTGTAGCAAGTGGCCTGTCCACTGGTAGCACATGGCCTTTTGGGTTTCAGTCCTGCTTGTGGCAGGCCACCCTTCCTTCAAGGCCCAAGGGGTCCTATCCTTTTACAAAAATGTTTTCTTACTCAGGGAGACAGTACTATATGGAAGTTAAGGGCTTTGGGCCAGAATTTCTGCATTCAAATCCTGTTTCTGCCACTTACCTGCTGCGGGTTCTTAGGCAAGTTATCTCATGTCCTCATCCGAAAAATGGTATGTGGGTGTTTGCTTCATAAGGGTGTTATGACTGTTACATGTAAAGTAATTGGTATGTAGCAAATGCTCAATAAATAACTATTTTAAAAAATGTTTATGCACTTTAACTCACAAATTATGCTTCTAGGAATTAATGCTAAGAAAGTAAGTATGGAGTTACATAAAAACTCTTTCTTCAACAATTTTTATGATGTAAAAAACTGGGTGTAGTCCAAGGATCCAAGCATAGGGAATTGGTTGTATAAATTATAACATATCCATAAAATTAAACACTATTCAATAATTAAATGCCAGTACATCTCTAGAGACAACATGGAGTGACGTTCGTGCAATATGGTTAATAATTGATAAAAACGAAAATATAAAATAACATGCAGAGTAGATACAGTGTTTATAAAAAGGATGAGCATATATAAGTATGCAAGGAAAAGGGTATTCTAAGATGTTGATAGTGGTTAAGATGTTAGGCTATTTTTTCTTATCCACACCTTAAATTTTTCTATAATTACAAGTAATCCATGCAAAAATTCAAAGAACCCCAAACAGTCTTGTATTATTCACACCTGAACTTGGCTGTCCTGCTCAGGGAACTACGGCAAAGCTGTTCTAAGCGTGAGTACCTATCAAGGGCAGCTCGTCCCTGGGTGGGCCTGGTGACCCACTAGGTGTGAGGGGCTCTGCCCAACAAGGGGATAGTGAATGTCAGGCAGAGAAGGTTTTTGGGGATCTAGACAAGAGAGTGAGAGGTGGGGTGGGCAGCCTGGCAGGTGAGAATAATCCAGGACCTCGGAGAGGGGCCAGAGGCTCTACGAGAGGCAAGCCGAGGGAGAGAAGGACAAGACGCCCCCAGGGCTGCCTCTGGCTCCTGCCTACGGTCTGCTGGCTCTTGGACCACTGTCAGTCCACAGAGGTCCTTAACATCAGCCCCAATTTTTGAGAGTAGTTTTGAGCGAGTCTCTGTGTCTCAGAGCAAAAAACCATTGAACCGCCTGTTCTCTTAGCACCGTCTTCCCAAATGGATTGTGACTTTCTTTCGGACAGTATGCCTTCCACATCACGCACATACAGCTCAAGGCTGGTCATCTTTTATTTGTTCATTTACTGCTTCATTCATTCATTTCTTCACTCAACAAATACATAATGTGCATTTAGGGTGTGCTAAGTACACTCAAAGCGCTGGGGATACAACAATGAACAAAACAGACAAAAAAATTCCTGCTCCATAGATTAGTAAAATATAAAAAATAAAATATGTAGGATATTGGGTCATAACAAGCGCTAATGAGAAAAATAGATCATGAAGGAGTGGAGGGAGGGCACAGTCAGGGAGGGCCTCCCTAAGAAAGAACATTTGAGCAGAACCCTGAAGGGCTGGGGGGCCATGCAGTTATTTGGGGGAAGAGCATTCCAGGCAGCGAGAGAAGCAAGTGGAAAAGCCCTGGTGTGTTTGAGGAAGAGCGATGGCACCGATGTGACTGCAGTAGAGCGAGCAAAGGGAGGGCAAGGCTAGCGGAGACGGGCCCATTGCCGAAAACGTGATGAGATTAGAGGACAGAGGAGGGGCAGGGAAGGTCAGAGGTTATTCCTGGGAGGGACATACTGAGGTGAACCCTTGACCTCCAACCTGATTCTGGAAAGTGGAGCCTGAGCCTTTGCCTTGGGTTCTATCTTTGGTTAGGAGAGGAGGTCAGCAGGCAAGGGAGGGGTTAATCCTGAAGAGCGTGCGAGAACTCTGCTTCCTCTGAGTGACATGGGGAGACAGGGAAGCGTTGGAGCAGAGGAGAGACAGAATGTGGCGCATAACAGACCACCCAGGCTGCCGAGTGGAAAGCAGACTACAGGAAGGTCAGGAGTCAGGCTTTTGTGACAATGCAGGGGAGAGAGTACAGTAGTGCAGACAAGGGTGGTAGTAGTCATGGTGCTAAGAAGGGGCAAGACCCTATTCTAGCTGTGATTTGAAGGTAGAACATCTCTGTAGACATGACATCCCAAAGGGATATGACCCAAAACTTTTAGGTTGGAGGTCAAGCTACCCCTCAACATGCCCCTCCCTGGAACAATCATCGGCCTTTCTTTTATAACATTACTCATGTGGGTTTTAAATAATAGGGCATTTCCCTAGGCCTCTGCCTGGATGAATCTTCCTTCTTAAACTACTCCCACCTTTCTTCCTTTCTGACTGTTCACCACCAATTGTCTGAAATAATTGAAAGAACCACATTTTCCTTTTTGAGATCTCCTTATCAAGTCTTTGGCAAGGTTAGATGAAATAACAAAATTTCCCCTTTAAAATCCTTCCATAAGTTTTATTTAAGATGAGAAACAGCTTCCCCACAGCCTTGGCGAGGAGCAGGGCAGGGAGGAAGGGAAGGGAGACAGCAGGAACGCTCCAGTCCAGTGAGTGCAAAGCTACCCTCGGTTGAACCTTGGGACAGGGAGCAGTTATCTTTCTAAGCCACATGTCACTGCTGAGGAACATCAGAACACACCACATGGCCTATAAGACTTAATGTACTTCCAAACATTGCTAATAACTTATTAGGAAGAGTCTTAGATCCTTGATAAATGTCCCACTGAGGCTGAAAAACATAATTTCTGTGAAATCAATAGTCAACCTCCCTCCTCCACCTTTACCCCTCCAACTGAAAACTGTTCATCAAAGGGAGACCAAACAGCTTTGAAACATACATCATCCCCATCTTTCTAGCTATTACCAATGCATACTGAGTATGAATTGATAACAGGGCAAAAATTATGCTCAAAAGCATGCCGGGCATGGGGCTGCTGAGTTTCTGAGTTAACCAGAGCTAATGCTGACGTCTGCCGATGTGTGCACTTTAGCTGCCCAAGATCACTTTCCAGGGGATACACTAGAGGCTTTGTTGGGATTATAAGAAATTTTTTTGTCTGGGACATGTTGGCCTACTTCATGTAGGAATGTCAGACAAAATATCAGAGGTCTGACTGCCCAAACTCTAAGTCACATATTTTCTTCCTTGCTTGTGCTCACTAGTTTTATCTAAAGTCCATTGGCTTTGGGGTCAGATGAACTGGTTTGGAAACTTACTTTTACCATTTTGTAGTTGTATGGCCTTTAACGAGAGGCTTAACATCATTTGGCAATTTTTACTGAACACCTACTGTGTCCAGGCACTGTAACCATTGATTGGTATACCGTCCTTTGAGTCTTGGTTTCCTTATACTTAGATGGCACCAGTATGCCCTCCCTTGAGTGTAAACTTAGTAGGGAGGAGGATTAGTGAGAGGATTAAGTGAGATGTTTGCTGAGCAGCCGGCACATCGTAAGTACACAGTATATGATATTCATTATTGCATAAAGAAAACATTCAGATTTTAGAGAGTTCCAGCCAAGATGGAAGTGTAGGTAGATGCGCTTTGCTTCCTTGCACAACCAAAAGAAGGATAACAACCAATTTAAACACAAAAAACAACCAGGACTGCCAGAAAATCAAACTGCATGGAAGTCCCACAACCAAGGAGTTAAAGAAGGAACATTCATCCAGACTGGTAGGAGGGGTAGAGACGGGCAGCCGGGGAGGAGAGGACGGGCGGCAAGGCGGCGGCTGGTGGCAGACAGGGGTGAGCGAGGCAGAGGCTGGCAGACTAAGATATTCTACAATTGTGTGCGGATAAGCTGGAGGCACAACTGGGGAGCACAACAAACCACGCAACCCAGGGCTCCAGCACGAGGAAATAAAGCCCCAAAACTTCTGGCTATAAAAACCTGTGAGGGTTGCAGTGGTAGGAGAAAGTCCCAGTCTCACAGGAGAGTCCCTGTGGAGAGGCTCACAAGATCCTAGAACCTACACAAGCCCACCCACCTGTGAATCGGCACCTGAAAGGGCAAAATCCACTTATGGGAAGTGAGAGAAGTGACTGAAAATGGGGTGAGAGCCAAGCAAGCTAGCAAGCAACATTGTTTCTTCTCTGACCCTTCTCCTATAGACAGTGCCACAATGCAGCGAAGTGGGTTTCCCTGCCCTGACAAATACCTAAAGTTCCGCCCCTTACAACCTAACAGGTGCACTGAGAAAAAGAACTATGGCCCAAATGAAAGAACAGATCAAAACTCCAGAAAAAGAACTAAGCTACAAGGAGATTGACACCCTATTAGATGCAGAGTTCAAAATATTGGTAATCGGGATACTTACAGAAATGGTTGAGTACTGATGCAAAATAGAGGATTAAGTGAAGTCTATACCAAGTGAAATAAGGAAAAATATACAGGGAGCCAACAGGGAAGGGAAGGAAATCAGGACTAAAATCAATGATCTGAAGCAGAAAGAAGAAATAAACATTCAATCAGAACAGAATGAAGAAATAAGAATTCAAAAAAATGGGGAGAGGATTAGGAACCTCTGGGACAACTTTAAACATGCCAACATCCAAATCACGGGGATGCCAGAAGGAGAGGAGGAAAAGCAAGAAATTGAAAACTTACCTGAATAAATAATGAAGGAGAAATTCCCCAATCTGGTGAAAGAACTAGACATGCAAGTCCAGTAAGCCCAGAGATTCCCAAAGAAGTTGGATCCAAGAAGGAACACACCAAGGCACATTATAATTAAATTACCCAAGATTAAAGATAAGGAGAGAATTTTAAAAGCAGCAAGAGAAAAGAAGGCAGTTACTCACAAAGGAGTTCCCATAAGACTATCAGCTGATTTCTCAAAAGAAACCTTACAGTCAAGAAGGGGCTGGAAAGTATTTGAAGTCATAAAAAGCAAGGACCTACGTCCAAGATTCCTCTATCCAGCAAAGCTATCATTTAGAATGGAAGGGCAGATTAAGTGCTTCCCAGATAAGGCAAAGCTAAAGGAATTCACCATCACCAAGCCCTAATTATATAAAATGTTAAAGAAAAAGGAGATAAAAAACTATGAACAGTAAAATGACAACAAACTCACAACTATGAAAAACTGAAACTAAAAAACAAAAACAAACAACTAGAACAGGAACAGAATTACAGAAATGGAGATCACATGGAGGGTTATCAGCGGGGGCGGGAACAATGGGGGAAAAAGGTACAGGGAATAAGAAGCATAATTGGTAGGCACAAAACAGAGAGGGGGAGATTAAGAATAGCATAGAAAATGGAGAAGCCAAAGAACTTATATGTATGATACATGGATATGAACTAAGGGGGAGGGGATGCTGGAGGGAGGGGAGGTTTGGGGTGGAGGGAGATAAAGGGGAGAAAAAATGGGACAACTGTAATAGCATAATCAATAAAATACACTTTAAAAAAAGAAAACATTCAGATTTTAAAAAGGGTTAAGGAACATTTTCTCAACCTATTACCCTTGAAGTGGCAGATAAGAAAAGCTGATTCTCTTTGAGAAGGTAATCAAAAGTTGGCCCCAGAACCTCACACTTTCTTGAAATGGTCTCTCACTGGTCCATGCCTATGTTTCCATGATGATTAATTTAATGTGTGTACTTGACTGGGCCATGGAGTGCCCAGCTATTTGGTCCAGCATTATTCTGGGTGTCTATGAGGGTGCTTTTGGACTAGATTAAAATTTCCATTGGTAAACTGAGTAAAGCAGATTCGCCCCTCTAGTGAGGGTGGGCCTCACCCAATCAGTTGAAGGCTTGAACAGAACGAAAAAGCTGATCCTCTCCCAAGTAACTAAGAATTCTTTCCTGCTTGACTACCTTCAGCATAGGACACTGGCTTTTTCTCTGTCTTCAGACTTGAGCTGAAATATCGACTCTTCCCGGGTCTTCAGCCTGTCGACTCACCCAGCAGGTCTTGGGACTTGTCAGTCTCATAATCACATGAGCCAATTTTAAAAATACTAAGTCTATTTCTATATTACACATAATAATATATATTTTATATATCTCTCTAATAAGACACGTGTGTGTGTGTGTGTGTGTGTATGTGTGTGTGTTTATCTGATTGGTCTTTTTCCCTGGAGAAACCTAATACATTTCCAACCTCTATTTGTTTTCTATTATTCTCCATAATCTTCCTTGTACTCCAGCTGAGCTGAACCCATAAAGCTCCTCAATCTGCCACTCCCTGTGGCACAAACTTTGTCTCTACCCCAAAGTCCTTTTCCACCATAATCTTCAGAGCCAACTCCTGTTCTCTTATCAAAACTCAACTTTAGTATCAATTAACTCAGAATGTAATCCTTTTGAATTGAGGCCCCTTTCCATAGCACCCAATGCTTACTTCATTCCGGCACCTATAACCTGCCATGTATCATGGCGGTGTGTTTATCTGGCTTCAGCCGCAGAATGAGCCTTTTGATGACAGCAGTGGTGCCCTGTTATTCATCACACCTAACATGTTAGTTACATAGCAAAGAGCCTATTGCTTGTTGCACAAATCAAAGAATAAATAATTGAGCTAATGAGAGCATCTTTTTCTGAAAATGAGATATAAAACAGAGGTTAAGGGAAAAGTCCTTCTAGAATTCATTTGACTAAATTGGTGAATTCGTGAGGCCACTGACCACTGGCTTCGGAACTCTATTGAATGAAGGCTTCAAAAAAAACCTCGCAAGGTTTGGAGTAATGGAAGAGGATATTATCTCTTTCAGAAGCCAAGAAAGCGTCTATCATATGGGTGTATTTCCATTAGCTTTTTTGGAAGACAAATCCCTCTAAAACCTCCTTTTCAACTAAACCTAAAGAGCAAAGGTAGTTTAGGTCCTGCTGGCTCAGCTCTTCCAGGCAGGTCCGACCTGGTGTGGGGGACTGTCCCTGACTCAGGGCTATATGGCGCTTTGGAGTTTGGTTCATAGACTTCATTCCTTCACTCAAATTAGGTGCCTCTTCAGGATTTTTGACATTGAAGAGAATACCATGGCCAACTTTTATGAATGGAGGATGTTCATAAGTCCCAACAAAAGAATGCAATGAACTTCAGATCCACCATTGAAAATGAGATTCCTCCCAGATTAGATGCTTACTATTGTAGCCAGCTCACCTTTAAAAGTCCTCTTACAGTTTGCAATAAAAACTTCATCCTTCCATAGAGGCAGCCCTTGCTAGACAGGGTGGAAGGCAAAGCCCACACAAAGTGATACTGAGAGTATCTGTTTATTGAACCTTCTGCAGCCCTCTGCTCTCTGTCTTGAAATCCAGAGAGAGGTTTCAGCAGATCCAGGTTATGTGTGCTCCCTGAAGCTGACATTCAGAGGACAGCTGCCATGCATTCTCACCTTGGACGCACCACAAGTGGCATCCTAAACAACCATTCCCTACTGGTTCCTAGGATGGCTCAGTGAACACGAGAAGCCAAAAAGAGAGAGAGAGCAGAAACTGTGGAGCTGAAACTCAGGGGCAGGTATACTTCTGATAGTCAGAGACTTCCGGGGTATGGAGAAGAGGATCTAGGAATCCTGGGCAGATCTTACTGAGCTAAGAAAGAGCCTGGAAAGGAGAGAAGACTGTCTCGTGATCCTAACATCTCCTTGTCTCAGGAAACCCAGAGGAGTTTTTCTGGAGAGGAGAGTCTCTACTTACCATTCTTGGATCAGTACTGGGGAGGCAGTGGGAGGGGGTCAGTGTGTTATGGCAGGAGATGAGTGGAGAACTAGAAAGACTAGAAATCCACATGGGATGCAAGGAGGTGAGTCTCGCACATAATGGAGATAAAACACCTACTTGATTTGGTTGGAGGAGTCTCATACTGTCTGAACGTGGATCATAGTGATAAAACTCTCCTGGATCATAGTGATAAAATGCTACTTCCACGAGTGGGGTCATTTTTGAAGCTGTTAAAACAATATTGTTATAACACTGCTATAAAAGGGCAGTCATACCTTAGGACTCTTGGGCTTCAGAACTCATCAAACCTTGTACGCATTGCATTTTGACAAGAAAAAAATGTTTCAGCACTTTGCGCTTGCTTGGGGCTTGTCGCACTTGCTAGAACTGGTATGAGTCATGATACCACCCTGCAAGACAAAATGCTTCATCGGTACTCATCAGTTTTGGCGCTCGTCATGAGTTTCGGAATGAATTAATGATGAGTACCGAGGTACCACTGTATTAAGTTGCGTATGGCGTGGTATAGATCACAGAAATAGTAACTATAGCCTACCTTTAAATTTTCTTTCAATTTACTATTTTCAAGGTATTAGCTTTAAAAAAAAATGTATTTCATCTCTTGCTTTCCAGAAAGGAGAGGAAAATATCTAACTACTTAAGATTCATTAAATTTCTCCAAAGGCAAGCAGGTGCCAGGGAGAACTGCATTCCCTTTGTTTTCATCCCTTTAACCATCTCTGCCTTTAACAAATGTGTTGATTAAGTATTGCGCACAGTATAATATTTCAATGTATCCCAGCCACAAATTGCCCAACACTTTATCAGAAAAATAAATAGTGTTATGATGAAAAAGCTCTAAGTAGTTTGGGTAAACATAGATCTAATTGTACAGAATCCCTTTGTTCACACAGTGCTGCTTATACAACTCCATAGACGCCCCTGGGGTGTCAAGGACACACAGTTCCTGCACCGCCCAGACTCATTACCACAGGGAACAAGAGCATGTCTTGTTTACCTTCTCTCCAATCACGCCAAAAATCACGTCCCGCAGGACCCTACTGAAGCTGCATCTCAGCTCAGAGGCAAAGGGGACAGTGGTGTCCCTCCCATGCACG
This sequence comes from Mormoops blainvillei, assembly GCA_004026545.1. Taxonomy (NCBI): domain Eukaryota; kingdom Metazoa; phylum Chordata; class Mammalia; order Chiroptera; family Mormoopidae; genus Mormoops; species Mormoops blainvillei. Next base: position 13,585 of record PVJD01016669.1, read on the forward strand.
CTGAACCCCAGTCTGGATCCCGGGTGAGGGGAGACCCTCCTCAACTTTCCATCGTCTCCTCAGACCCCGGTCAGTCCCCGCCGCCAGCCGCCTTCAGGAGGCACCGACCTTGGCCAGAGCTGGGAGAAGAGTTGCTCATTTCCGTGGGTGGGCTTCGAGAGGGGCAGCCCTGAGGTCTGGGTGGCCCTCACCTAAGGGAACAAACAGCACCGAGGGTCACCCTTTGACGACTCGGCGTGGGCATGACATAAAAAGTCCCTAAATATTCCCTCTTTGGCTTTGCAAAGTGTTATCTTATTATTTCCAGATGTTTTCCTAATAATAGTTGTTTTATCTAATGGAAGAGTTAAGTCTCTGTTCCCCGAACACAGTGGACATGGGGAAATAATCTAGGAGTGAGTGGGAAAACAAAATATTTGGGATTAAATACATTTTTTGCCTGGTTGATTCTCACAGTTGATAATCCACCCATGATGGCATACGGATTGGAAAGGAACAAATAAAACTGTCCTTATATGCAGATGACACAATGACCTACGTAGAAAATCCCAAGATATCTAGAAAACAAAACCCTTCTCTCCAAAATCCCAAATGAACAAACAAAAAAAAAGCAAGAAAACAAAAACTCTCCTTGAGCTAAGAGCTTAGCTAGGCCACAGGATACAAAAGCGACATTCAAGAATCAATTGTATTTCTATATATTATCAATGACCATGTGGAAATCAAATTTAAAAAGACAGTACCGTTTATAGCACCCCCCCATAAAATATGTAGGCATAATTCTAACAAAACATGTATAAGACCTGTCTACTGAAAACTACAAAATGCTGATAAAAGAAATTTAGGAAGATATAAATAAATGGAAAAACATACTGTTTATGGATTGGAAAAATCAACTTAGTAAAGATGTAAAATCTCCCCAAATTGATCATTGGTCTATAAGGGTTAACATTATATATATGTGTATGTGTGTGTGTGTGTGTGTGTGTGTGTGTGTATCTATCTATACCTGTGTGTGTGTGTGTGTGTATATATATATATATATATATAAAATGGTGAGGTGTTATACCAAATAGTGGAACCACAAATAAATCCACACAAACGAATACAGCCAACGGACTTTTGACAAAGGAACAAAGATACTCAGTGGAGGAAAGATAGTATTTTAGAATGAAACCTGGAAAATCTTTAGGCTGTAGAGCAAGGCAAAGAGTTCCTAAGAATGACACTAGAAGCACAACCCATAAAAGAAAAAACTGTTAAGTTGTACTTCATCAACATTAAGATCTTTTATTCTACGCCAGACCCTGTGAGGAGGATGAAAAGACAGGCCGTAGACTAGTAGAATATATACGCAAGCCACATATGTGGCAAAAGACTCATCTAGAATGTATCCCGAACACTCCAGGCTCCACAGCAGCCAGGGGTTAGGGAGGGGGTGTAAAACCAGGAGTATCTTCACGGTGACAAAACAATTCTGTGTCCGGATTGTGCCGGCTGTTACACAAATTTACACGCTTGGTAAGATGTCACGGGTTCATATGCAAAAGCAGGGAAATCTGTGGAAGGTCTGGCCTTGTGCTAATGTCCCTTTCCCGGCTATGATATTGTTCTATAGATATACAAATGTTACCACTGGAGGAAATTGGCTGAAGGTACACAGGACCTCTTTGTACTATTTTTGGCAACTTCTTTCAGGAGTCTATAACTAGTTCAAAATAAAAAGTCTTTAAAATGGTTGCCTCCATGGTCCATACTGGTTAATCATCAACCACGCAAACTGCAACTTGACTTTCGCATTCTGGACAGCAGATTTTCACAGGTAGTGGCTGAGGCTTATAGTTCTTTGTGGCCTGTGTATGTTTGACCACATACCAAGTTCAATGCTCTTAAATGACAGCTGTCCTTGATCTCCTTTGGCTCCCTCCACCCACAGGGATGTCTGTTCCTGTGCTAAAACCTAAAATCGCCTGAAGATTCCATCAGCCAGGCCCCGTCGAGCCCTGCTAGTTCCAAGTTACTCAGATACTGCCAGCAACATCAGGCCAGTCCAAACGAATATTCCGTTCTATACCTTTCTACGCTTTCCAAGCAAGCATAATAAGCTCTTTGAAACAAAGTCTCCTTTAGTTGTGTGCATCCCTGGATCCCCAAGTGCCCAACACATAGTAGGGACTCAAAATGTTCATGGATCAAGTAACTGGATGACTATGCATTAAACAACTAAGAAAAAGAAAAGATCAGAAACAATCTTGCATGCAAATGAAAGAACAGGTTCCCAGTAAGAAGGAGGCCGTGTTAGTTACATGTGGGTCTATCTTAAACAGACCCACCTAAGAAACCTTCATGAACCATCCTGTAGGTGGCAATTTCTCTTTCATCAGAATTCCTGCAAAAAAGGGGCACCATGCAGTGCCCTCAGTTTAATTCTATTCAAAAGCATTTACTCAGCCATGCTGTGCACCCTGCACTGTGCCAGTAGTAGGTGTTCAGAGATGAGCAAAGCCTGCTTCCTGCCCTGAATGAAGCTCCCAGCACAGTTGGAGACAGGCAAACAGATCATTTCAATTGATGAGCCCTGGGTGCTGGGACAGTGAGCACAGGGGCATCCCAATCTCTCCAAGGGGTGCTGGGGAAGGCACCTCAAGGTACCAGGCAGATGGGGAGATGGATGGGCAGGCAGACGGGCAGGTAGACAATGATTCCTAAGAGTAGTCTCTGCCAGACACTGCACTAAACACCGTCTTGGTGAGCGTTCTACTACCTCAAAAAGTATTTTTGTTCTTTTCAGTTACCTGAATCTGGGGGAACAAGTGGGCTTTGGCAGGTAGGAGGGAGGGAAAGGTGCTCCCAGGCCAAGGGAGTTTCACGGGCAGAGACAGGGACATGCGCAGTACCTCAGATGTCCAGGGGCTGCCAGGACAGATCCGTTGTGTTCCTGCGGGAAAACTTGACTGAAAGAATTTAAGTATTTAACCAGGCCCCTCAGTAGCCACATCATGTAGTGGGACAGAAAGGCTGCTCCACCGCCCATTTTAGTTTCTCTCCCCACTGCTAAGAGTTACTAACAGGACCCTAATTAATTCCTTTCCTTTTCTCTCCCTGCCTGCTCTACTCGTGTCCTCACTCCTTCCCGGTCTCCAAAGCAGTCTGGGCTTCCCTGAGTGGAGCTCACCCAGTCAGCTCAGGACAGGTTTGCAGCCTTGGAAGCAGCTCCCTGAGGGGTCACAGCGGGGGCACCTGGAGGAGGAGCTCCGGCCTCCCTCATGGTGAGTGAGGGCCTTGCCCTTGAGTGTATTTCATTTCTTGGATGAAACCACAAAATTAGAGCACCACACTCTGTGGAGAAGTGATTCCTGACCTTCCCCTCGGAGGAGGGACTTCCCTGCCTATCCTCGCCATCAGTGTCATCCCTGCAGGCCGGAGGTGGGCCCACACGGCCAGCCTGGGACACACCCTCTGCCCCTCAATCCGTCCCATTTCTATCTATGAAAAGTCTCATGAGACGGATGTCACAGGAAGTCTGTGACGGGGAACGAAGTCACAAAGGACAGTTCTGTAGGGCAGGAAGGGAGGGAGGGATGCTGCCTTGGGCTGAGTGGGCTCCTGTGGGCTGAGCCCAAGAACCACGAGCAGGAACCTAAGCTTCAGGGTCCCTTCCTTGCATTTCCAAAACGCTGTGCCTAGTTTCATGCTTGTAATTTCATCCTTTTTCCTTAAAGAAGGCTTCCCTAGGTTTTATAGGCATCAGGGGCCCCCAGACCAAAACCAACCATTGTCCCCGGTGGTTTGGGGCCTCTTTTCTCCTGCTGCTATATGCCGGGATTGCTCTCCACGCCCGGCCTGCTAATTTCCCAAATCACTGCTTCCCTGACTCACTCGGCTCCAGCCATCGGTCTCCCCCGTCCTTGAACGGGCCAGGCAGTGGTCAAGCCATTAGGGCCTCTGCTTGGTTGCTCCCCTCCCTACCTGGAATGCTTTTCTCCCAGATGCTCGGCTTCTTTAAGTCTCCCCAGGTGGTACCTTCTCCACGAGCCTGCCCTGACTCCCTCATTGTAGGTAGAACCCACTGCTCCCTTCACCCTGCGCTCGCTCCTACTCTCCCTGCGCTGCTCATTTTTCAGGTTATGTATCATCTGCTAACACATTTCATAAACTAGTTAATTATTGTCTCTTTTCTGTCCCTCCCTCACTAGGATGTAAGTTCCAGGAAAGAAGGGAAATTCAAAATCTGTTTTGTTGACTGATGCCTTCCTAGTACCCAGTACAAAGTGCGTAGAAGTCACTTGGTTAATACTCCTTATAAATGTATGAAATTGCAGGACCCGAGGCAAGGATCCCACTTGCTGTAGTTGGGAGACAGCTCTGGCCAATGAACGTCCACATGAGAGAAAGGAAAATGGCTTCCCAGAGGATCCTGGGCTTTTCAGGCTGGGCCAGATCCCTGGGACCACAGGCTGAGGCCACAGGCGAAAGTGCCTCCTGGCCCTGCCTGTCTGCCTTAGGGAGCATCATTTGGTCCCTGGACCATGATGCCACCTGAGACCTCCCCAGAAACCCTGAGGCTGGGATAGGAGAAGGGCTGGAGCCTGCTTGAGCTAGGAACAGTGGGACTTTTCATGTGTGGTGTTCAGTCCTTGAAAAGCATGGCCAATTACTAATGAGCAGCAATGTTTACTTAGACCTGGTGCTAATTTCCTGCCTTTGCACATCTGGCAGTCACGAGCTGGCCTTTCCCGGGGATGCAGTGGTGGAACTCTTGGTATGAGGGCCTATGTCATTTTAACCCCACGGGGACACATCACTGAGTAGTATTTTATCCTGGCGCCGGGAAGAGGGTGTGTGTCTGTGAGGTACAGGGTGTGGGAGACACCAAGATGTCCATGGCACCCCTTCCCGGGGATCCACAGCCAGCCAGTCGGGATCCCTGCAGACAATGCTGATGACATCACGGTCATCCAGGGCTTTATATAGCAGCATAGGGCTGCCAAAACTCTTTGTCATAGCCTCTTTCATTTTATGACCATCCAAACCTGTAAGAAAGACAAACCAGGAAATATCATCCTGTTTTCCACAGGAAGAATGTGAGGCTGAGTGGATAAGGGGTGCCCAGGGTCACAGAGCCAGCACATGTCAAAGCATCCACGGCTGCACCCGGCCCTGTGCACTCAGTGACACGAGCCCTGGACGCCCCGGCTTTAACACTTGCAGCTTCAGCTGTTCCCTAGAAGCCTCGGGTGCCGTGACTGCAGGACATGTCACCGTGAGGTGGCTGGCTTTGAACCCTCCTGACACGTCACTGTGAGGTGGTGAGGCTGGCGCGAGGGTGCGGCCGCTCTGTGGGGAGCAGAGCGTGCTGGTTTCTTGGGGCTCACAGTTCACTCCTTGCCGTTTGCTAATCACTATCATGGATTGCAGTGATGACAAAGGAAAAAAAACCCCAAAACGAAAAAACTTGTTTTTTATTGAAAAATGGTCATTAACTGAGTCAGCAAAATCAAAAAGATAATTGCCGTGTGTTTCATTTAAGAGGAGTGAGCTGTTGAGGGCAACAGCTGTTTTCTAGAACACACATGCCAGGTGTCAGACTTTGTGTGAAACGCCTTACACACATGATCTCACTTAAACCTCCCGATTTCTCCGATGTGGGTAACACTGTTCTTTCCATTTAGCAGATAGGAAAAACGAGGCCTGGAGAGGTTAATTTATTGCTTAAAAGCTGGCAAGTCGTGAAGCTCAGATTCACATTTTGAGTTGTGTGGCAACGCTCAAGCTCTGAAACTCTGCTGGGAGCTGCCGCTCTGTGCGACGTGGTCGAGCCGCCTCCAGGGACTCCTGCCCCTTTCTGAGCTCATCTGCAGACAGAGAAAGGCCTCAGAATGTGCCCTGCCTCCTCTTCTCTTCCCATCCCCCTCCTCACTCTTCCCTTTCTTTGATCAGGGCCTCCTTCACTTTCTTAGGCTGACTGGGAAACTCAAAAATTCTGCTCTCTTGATTATGCAGAACATTCCATTCATTGAACAAATGGTTTTGGGTGACTGTTTTGTTCCAAACCCTGTTCTAGATACTGGGAAGCCGTAGTGAACAAAACAGATGTGAATCCCTGACTTCATGAGGCAATCATACCAGTGGGAAGACAAACAAAAACCAAATGTCCATCGTAAAGTCAGGCAGGCTAAGGCTACGAGGGAAACAAGGAGGGGGGAGGGGGGACGGGGGTCTGTGCACTGCTGTTTGAGATGCGGTGTCAGGTGAGGCCTCCCTGAAGAACAGGTGCTTGGGCAGAGACCAGAGTCCAGTGAGGAGGGGGCCATGCCGCTGCCAGGGAGGGACATCTCCAGTGATGGGGGTAAATGTGGCATGACCATTAAATTTAGGAAGGGGGCGAGGAGGAGGAGGAGGAGGAGGAGGAGGAGAAGGAAAAAAATGGACACCTCATTAAATTTCAATTTCAGGTAAACAATGAATAATTTAAGTTGGGACATACTTATACTAAAACAATTATTTGTTGTTTATCTGAATTTATGTTTGACTGGGAATCCTGTATGTTATTTGGCAGCCCTGGCTTTGTGTACTTAAGGAGGAGCAAGGAGA
>PVJD01016670.1:0-20185 GCA_004026545.1 Mormoops blainvillei
TAATACTCTAGAAATTAGTTACAAAAAGACAGCAAGAAATAAACAAAAACCATCTTTATCTAACCAAACCTCTTGTAAGTAACTCTTGAAGTAAAATTAAAAAAAAATTATGACTGAAATTATAGATTTTAGAAGTGGATGGACAGGGAGGACTAAGTTGATAAACTGATGAATTGAGACTTTAGTACATGTTTTTTAAAATACAAAAGTTTGGAAAAAATAAAAAAAGCTGAAGTAAGTTACATTTTTAAATATAGTAAACTTAATGAAAACAAAAACAGAAACAACTTAGAGATAAAACACATTAAAAACTATAGATTTCAGCAATAAAACTAAAAGTTCTAGGAACAGGAACAATAAAATAACAAGTCTTTGTAAGTCTGATCAATACAAGATGAATTAGTTTTCTCAGGCTGCTGTCACTGATTAGCACAGAGTAAGTGGATGAAACAATAGAAATTTATTTTGTTGCAGTTCTACAAGTCCATGGTCAAGTTAGGTTTGGCTTCTCCTGAGGGTTTTGTCTTTGCGCTGTCGGTGACTGCCTCCTCACGGTGTCTTCACATGGCCTCTCCTCTCTATGCCCACATTCCTGGTGTTTCTCCCTGTATATTCTATTCTCTTCTTATAAGAACGCCATTCCGATTGGATTAAGACTCAACCTAAAGGACCTTATTATCACTTAATTACCTCTTCAAAGTTTCTACCTCAGATACGGCCACATTCTAAGTTACTGGGGTCTAAGGATTCAATATGTGAACGGGGGCAGTGGGGGAGGGTGCCCGTAGTTTGGTTCCTGACACAAGGCAACAATGTTTAAAAAACTAAATTAGACATGAGGGAAGGGTTAGAACCGTGTATGTGAAAATCATTTAAACACTGTTATAAAATTACATTAAAACATTTTTCAAAAACTTGAAAATTTTATGAATGGATTCGATAAAATTCAGAAATTGAAAATATCCATTATAAAACTTGAATCCTCTCCTTCATTAAAAAAATTGTAAGTTGCAGTAATTTCTTTTATTCCTAAAGTCACAAGACCTACCCAACTTCAAGTAACATACTTTCTATGTATATAAATTTTTTCTAGAACATAGAAGAATGTAGTTACCCATCATACTTTGTCACAGTAATATCCTTAATTCTCAGCAAAAAATATATATGTTAAAAAATAACCATATCCCAACTTAATTCAAAATAATTACAAATGTATTTATGCAATTCAGTATAACTACAACCTGCTCCCGTAGTTGTCTTAGAAATGCAAAGATGATTTAGCATTAGACAATATATGAACTTAACTATTTTGATACAGAAAAATCAACAAAAGATAACAATGCATTTGATACAATTTATTAGATATTTCTCATATAAAAACAGTTAAACAGATAAAGAAGAACATGTCCAAACTTTTTTTAAAATATAAGATTATTTATTTATTTATTTTTAGAGAGAGGGGAAGGGAGGGAGAAAGAGAGGGAGAGAAACATCAATGTGTGGCTGCCCCTCATGCACCCCTTCCTGGGGACCTGGCCCACAACCCAGGCTTGTGCCCTGATTGGGAATCAAACTGGCGACCCTTTGGTTTGCAGGCTGGAGCTCAATCCACTGAGCCACACCAGCCAGGGCACATGTCCAAACTTGGCAGACTGGAAATACATGAGATGTATTATGTTTAAAGTTGCAATATTAGAAGTGTTTCCACTAAAGTCACTTAACAATTCTGAAAATATGCAAGCATATTCAGTATAACTGTTTATTTCAGTATAGCAAGGAAAAATGCACAGAGTAGACTTTTCTTTGGCTGTCATTCTCTTAGTATCGCAGATGGAAATAGGGTTCTTCCACGGAGGTGCAAGAAAAGCATTTTGGGGACCCAGGTATAGAAGGGTGAGGTATAGCGGTAAGATTTATTGAGGCTGGAGCAAACACAGAGAACTGCATCCAGGTGCCCAGTGTCTCATTGACAACCAGATGGCTCAGCTCCATCCTGCTGTGCAAAAAGGCCAGATGGCTCAGTTTGGTCCCACTGTGAAAGAAGTCCAGGCTTGTCTTCACTAAGCTCAGGAGAAGGGCCAGGGTCCAGAAATTTTGTGGTGTTGGCCTGACATCGGCAGGGCATCCGAAGCTCTTGTAGTTCAGTTCAGTCCATGCCAAATCTTAGTCCAGCTAAGTCTCTGTCCCCATCCATCTAGCGTAGTTCCTATTCCCAGCCGTGCTGCTGCACCGAGGCCCATGCTTGGAGCTCACCCAAGCTTGGGCCCATGTGACTGCCGGGCCTGTATGGCTGCAACGGACAGAAAATGCACTGGGGAAGAGACAAACGAATGCAGTGCAGCCTTTCTTAAGCTTTGATTATATTATCTCAGGCCTGGGAAAGAGCTGGCTTTCTTTTAAATTAACCAATCTCTTTCCTAAACCTTGGGGGGCCTTGTGCTGGGTCTTCCCCATAGCCAATTCCTTTCCTAGATTTTCTGGGGTTCTGTGTCCCTTATCCCATCCTATTCTTTTTAGGAGGTATGATTGTTTTCACACTGTAGCCATGACTTTAATATCCTTAGGTATTCAGATATATATGTATGTATATGTATAGTGTATATATTTACATGTATATAAACATACATATGAACATTCTTCCAATGTACTTCTCCCTCTTTCTAAACATACACACACACTTACATTGTCTATTTAATTCACATATTAAAATAATTTATCTGAAAAATCATGAATCTAGAGCATAGTATACCATAAGCAAGTATTTATGTGTTTTAGAAATGAGTATCTATTACCAAGTAAAGCAAAGGCTGGGTATAAAAAAAAGCTATTTCCAATAAAGACCTTGTTTTAACAGAACACCTTAATGGAATTGACCACTGATAATTTGTATCACAGGTTCTATTTGTACCAGCAGTAGCTTTAGAAGTAAAATAGTGGTAAGATATTAAAAGATTAGTTGAACGCTTATTATTGGACACACATTTGCTAATGGCTTCATATACAGTTTTTCAGAAGTAAAACTATTCCTGTGTGAAATAAAAGCTGGTGACAAGTTCCATCAATTAGAAACCAACCTACAGTTACTCTTATCAGTTCTCTGCTTATGACTGCACACTTTTCCTATATTATGTAATAGGCTTATATGTACTAATAGTTCCTCTAAAATAAACCCTAAAATATAATTGCTCAATATCTCTCTAGGTATATTTCATCAATCAATGTGCCAAATATTTATCTGAGTTCAATCTCACAATCACTTTGTCTTGTGTTATGGGCTGGAAACTTAAAATTACATTTCTTAGGCTCTTTTGTCAGTTGTTTACTGATTAGGTTCTGCCAAAATGAAGTACTTGTCTATGATTGAATTTAGAAGTAAAACCAAGAGGAAGCCATATTATTCCTGCTCTGTCTTCTACAGAGTAGGTTACTGGCTCTAGCAGTACCGGGGAAAGCAAGTTACTGCATCAGAGAGAGGACTTCAGACTCCTGCGGTATCAGAACGTGGCTTCCTAGCGGCCCACGTATCTAGTTTGGTGGCATTTCCACAGCGCTCTCTGCTGGCACAGCAACAACAGGCTTAGCGATAGGTTTTGGGTAACATTACTTTTTCACTTCCAAACCCTTCTAACACTTTTGTAACCAGTTCTACTATTAACTACCCTCTTTTTGAAATACTTTGCCTAGCTTCTGTTTTGGGTTTTGTTTTGTTTTGTCTGGACAAATACAATATAAGATAAAGAGAATTTTGAAGACCTAAGAGCATTACAGAAGATAGATATCAAATCTGAATAAATTGTGAATTACAGTGTTGTAGTCAGAACTTGCTCATATTAGTGCTAAAAGGCAGCTATTATTTATTCCCTTTATTTGCTGGACAATAGCAACATTTTAGAATTACTCTCAGCCAGGATTAACTACATGGGTTTGTTAGCTTGAGGAGGAATAATAATTGGAATGTCTTCCTGTTAAGGGCCTCTTCTGTTTCTTTCATTAGCTAACTAATTGGTTTAAGACAGCTCTGGTAAACTACCACATTCTCCTTGCCTACAGCCTTAGGCTCTAACTGGAAACTGGGTTGGCCTTTGGCATGTAAATTTTTTGCAAATTAGATTTTTAAAATTCCCTCCTAAAATTAGCTCTTAAAAGGAAAATGTTCTTGGAAATCTATTTACCAAAAATACATTACTCAAGATAAATATTCATTCATCTCAGTGATAGTATTTTGTAATTGATATCACTTTGCATCAAAACATATGTCTTGGAAAACTTCTGACATCACCTTATTAATTCTGAGTTTTAAATTCTCCCCAAATTAATTTTTCCCAGCTCTGTCTTGATCATTTGTAGATTACACCAGAAGCCAAAAGATACCATGATTACTGAGGAAGGAGGTTGAGAGTGTGAAGTGAACTGGGAAAGATTTTTGTACAAGAGGTTCAATAGAATCATTACAGGAATAGGAGTTTTAGGTGAAGTGGATGCCATAAAGGTGATGAAATTCATAGGTTTTTGCAAGTGGAAAGCTTACTTATTATTTGAAATTATATATTATTTTTTGAAAACATATGCTCTGTATGTACAGGCCTGTTTTAGATCCATAGTGTTTGTAAGTTAAGTACAGAAATATAATACCATACACATTATCCAAAGAATGATACACTTCAACCTGAAGTGTTAGAAATTTTCTACTGAGAAAATAATTCTTGGCAGGTAAAATAATGTTATATGAGCTATTTTTAAAATGGTTGGATGTATCACAAAACTCTTCAAGAAATACATATTTTAAACCTAACATTATATATAAAAAAGGTGCATGCTATTCCTCTAAATAGAATGTCTAACAGAGAAAATAGAAACGAGTTCATTTTAGTTCTTAAAATTTCACATAACAAGTCTGCTGGAAATTTTTGCCAAGTTTGGTGATGAGAACTTGGCACAGAAGTTGGGAATTTATAGTCTAACGATGTCTCACAGCGTTTCATGTGGACCAAACCAATTACGGTCACTCCCTGCGTTTATTCAGACGACGAACGAGCGGGGGAAATCAGCCTCCTATATCCTGTATGCAAATTTGAAAAATAAACGCTTTCAGTAATATTTTATGCCTCCATGTTTAAATGGATAAAAATACATGCAGTTAATACTATAAAATAAAACTCTTAAGACTGAAATATGAGAAATCTAAGTGTACAACCCACCAAACAGTTCAAAATTAGGGCTGCTATATTAAACCATTCAGAGTTGCTTTTTGGGATAACATGAGGCATAAGCAGTAAGAAGCATGTTCTAAGAGTTTACCTCTACTCTAATCATGAGCAAATAAAATGTTCAGAACTCTTTATTTCCTCCCGGCTTGAAGTGTCTCTGACCTATTCGGCAGCAGAAACGGGCTTTGGAAAATGGGCTCTTTCTCAGGGGGAGAAAGGCCTCTCACTTGGCCTCTCCAACCATTGATAAAACTTAAATACAGAACTCTAGCTCTAACAATTCTGGCAAGATATTGTTTAGCTTTCTTGCCCCTGAACAATATAAAAGGAGGTGAATAAAGATACTGAATGATCATATACAGGAGACTTTTTATGGAGTGCTTTTGGGTGAAACACCTGTGCCAGGTAAGGAGCAGGGGCCATGATTGGGCAGAGGGAGATGCAGTCTTTTTAAAAAATAATATATATTTTTTCAATTAGGAGATGCAGTTCTCAAGAAAGTATTAATTAACTTTACTAGGAGTCTCGAGATGGGATAAACCTTTGGGAGTGCCTCAAGTACTGTCCAGAGGGCCAGGCCTTTGCCTCATATCAATTAGGCACTGTTTAGGTTACTGTCAGAAGGAAGAACTGCCCTGAGTGAGGCAGGTCTCGTTAGCTGAAGCAACCCCGAAGGGGAGACATAGGTGGAGGATGTTTGCTGGCAACATTCCCAGCAGCTGGGGTGACTGGAACTTTAATCCTGAAGGGGATTAAATACAGCCAGTAAAATCCTATACAAACCATGGAATAATTATCCAATATTACATATTTAATCAATCTTATGTCCTGTGATTAGATCCTCAATGACGGAAACAGACGGCTCTAGTGGAAATAATTATGGTGAAAACTGAAAAATCCTGAATGCTAACAAACCTACCAAAAGGCTAGTTTTGTATAGGTGTATAACATATGAACACAAAAAAAGAGGATATATTTATCTCATGTTAATCTACCGTTTATGACTAATCATCTATAATGTAATAAAATAGTACAGAAAAATCAATGACTCCACCAAAACAAAACTAGTAATCAGAGAAATAAAAATTAAAATATTGTTAAATATCATTCCATATTTAGATAGTCATAGTAGGAAAAAAAACTTGATTATAGAAATAGAAATATTTATAGGTTATTGAAGCTAATGTACTAATAAAATTACTTGTGAACATTTTGAATTAGTACTAAAGGCTTTGTTAGTTTTTTTAATACAACTTTGACAAGAATATTTTATCCATAATTCTATGTTGTATCATGTCAGAAAACATGATGGTCGGTGGTATGGTTATCAGTGGTGTTAGGTTTGATCACTTTGCTATGATAGTAACAATCAGACTTTTTTTTTTTTGAAAGGCTTTTACTTTTCATTTAGAAAGTAATCTATAGGGTGATATTGTGCAAATGTGGTTCCACCTTATAGTTTTATCACCTATTAATGATACATGAATCAATATTTCATTGGCATTGCAAAACTGTGATTTTCTAATTTTTTTCATTTCTTGTGAAATGACAATAATACAAAGTAACAGGTTAGTTTTTTATCTTTAATTTCCAATTTTCAGTTAAGGAGCTCCTACATGACAGTCAACTTTATTAGTAATATGTCAGGTTTTTTCCTTTAAAATTTTGTTATTATGAGTTTTTAAGTATTTAGTATGTAACCATCAATTACAGACATCATTTATTTTGAAGTTTATATTGTACCAACCCTGGTTCATGGTAACTCCTTCGAACTGGCTCCGGGGTCCATTCGATAAAGCAATGGTAGTCTCTGCATTCTTCCTCGCTTCCTTACATAAGAAGGTGTCCTACAATTAACCTGTATTTTTCCTGCCTTTAATTTGGAGTAACAATTTCTCCACAAAGTCCTGATTTTTTTCAGTTGGAAATATTTTTTGAAATCAAGGTTTAGGAACTAAGGGTGTTATTGAACTCATTGCAATCGAGGTGACATTGTTTCTCATAACTGCGTGAACAGAGTTAGGGCATTTAAAAAAATAGACACCGTATGTTTATATTGATATTTTTTACTTTACTATATTTATTATTTATATCCCTTTTCTTTTTCATTGAGAATATTAGTTCCTAATAACATTAATATACTAATGTGATTTCTTATTTGATTTATCATACAGTATTTTTGAATGGCGTCAAAATTACAGTGGTAATAATACTATTATAACTATTGAGTTAGATTTAAGATTTCTTTATTGGTTTCTCTTTGTTCCTTAACATATATACCACCAATAATATACAGGACAGTGTTTTACTGTCTCTTGATATAATATCACCCTCTCTGTTGTTATTATTACCAAATTGATAAATAGCTGGAATCATGTCTATTTATTTCACAATTTAGTGCTTTCTTTTTATATACTTTATTTTTGAGTAGATAAAATGTATATATAGCTCCAAGTAAAAGTTATAAAATCTTTTATTCAGAGAAGTCTCTTTGCTGTTCTTATCTCTATCATATTTTCCTGCTGTCTCCCTTAGCTGTCTATTATAGCTTCTGACTTCTATTCCCAGTGTTTCTTTATGCAAAAACAAGGAAATATTCATGCCTTATGTACTCATTTTATATAATTTCTACTTTCTTATAGAAATACTCTAGTTTTTAGTTGCATAATAGTCCATTGTATAAGTGATAAACAATTGTTTTCAATTAATACCCTGTCGATAGACATTTAATTCTTTTTTTTTTTGCTATAACAGTGAATGATCATATGCAGCCATTGTTTTATGCTTATGTAGAAGTCAAAGGGAAAATTCATCTATAATTTTGTTAGACTCAGGGCATATTAATTTTTTTTAATATTAATTTTTAGCCCTGGCTGGGTGGATAGGTTGGAGTGTCATCCCATACACCAAAAGGCTGAGGGTTCAGTCCCCGGTCAGGGCACATACCTAGGTTGCGGGTTTGATCCCTCACTTGGGGGAGTGCATACGGGAGGCAACAGATGGATGTTTCTCTCTCACATTGATGTTTCTCTCTCTTTCTCTCTCTCTTTCTCTCTCCCTTCCTCTCTCTCTAAAATCAATAAAAACATATCCTTGGGTGAGGATTAAAAATAATAATAATAATAATTACTTTTTAAATTACCTATATGTTTAAATTATATAAAATAATGTGGTTTGTGAATCCACTAACAAAAACAATGTGGGCAGATAGCTCTTGAGAAGTTTCATGGTTTATAGAAAAGGTGAGGGAAGGATATAATTACTTTTTAAAACTATAAATATAACTTTTAAAAGAGTACCTTCATATTCTATGAAAATATATTAAATGTCCCAAGTGTTTAACTTACACAGTGAAAACCTTGTGTCTTAAACACCAAATGTGTTTTGCCATTCGAGCGTTAGATTATAATGAACTAAAATTAGGACTCCATTAAGAAATCTCATAGAAGTTTTTCCATTTGCATTGGTCAAATAAAGTATAATACAGACCATAATTCAGCGATGGTGTCTACCAAATATTTTTTAGGCATGGTGCTTATTTTAGGGGCTTCTTTTAATAGGCAACTCCAGGATCAAGATTGAATTCTATAAATTCTCCCCTAATTTCCTTTTCTAAGCAACTCTATGGTTTGAGTTAATTATTTCTGAAATCTTGGAGTTTACCAGAAGCTATTTTCTAGAAAACAAAGAAAATAAACTTATTTATTATTGCTATCATTTTTATTGCATTAACACAGAGTGGGAAAATTTATGTCTATGATTTGACTTTTTATCTTAAACACTACCTTCAAAATGCTTTTCACACTTGAACCTGTCTTCCCACCCCACCCTCAAAAAGTGGTTTTCCTTTATTTAGTGCATGTGTATGAGAAATGCACTGCTTTAAAAAATCATTATATTTACCTCTCAACAATTGATGTCTTACTACTCTCTTCTGGGAACTAACTAGCTTCATTAGAATTTAAGCAAGAGTCTTTTTAAAATTCTATAAATGTAGCATTGATTAGTCAAAACAAGAAAAGGAAAATCAGCTTTGCTCTGTTAAATATTAGCATCTGAGAAAATTGCTTAAAAACCCTACATTAGAATTTTAATTTACATAATTAAAATATGGCAGCATTTCATGGACTATTCATTTTATTTTTCTCCCTCAAGCACCTTATGGGAATTAAATAAAATTGATATGATTATACTTTACTTTATTTGCAGTCTAATTTTAAAAACGAAAAAAAAATTGTCAGTTTTTGAAATTGTCTTTAAAGAAATCACAGTTTATTTTACCAGTTAATGAAGTACAAAGACCCAGTATAATGGTATATTTTCTAATACTTCCTTTTGTTTATTTTAACATTTTGTATACAGGTTATTTTTTTAAGATTTTATTTATTTATTTTTAGAGAGAGGGGAAGGGAGGGAGAAAGGGGGATAGAAGCATCAATGTGTAGTTGCCTCTCAGGTGCCCCCTACTGGGAACCTGGCTTGCAACCCAGGCACGTGCCCTGACAGAGGATCAAACCTGCGACCCTTGGGTTCACAGGTCGGCTCTCAATCCACTGAACCACACCAGCCAGGGCTATATGCAGGCTATTTCTATACTGAATTTAATTTACCTAATCCACATTTTTCTTCTATTTGAAAACTGATTTCTATTCAGAACTAGTTACATTTTGCCATGCAGGAAATAATGAAAAAAACAGTAAAATTTTTATTTGTTATATGTTACATATAAATGTTTTAAAAATTATATTAATTTCTCAAAAATTTTAAAAATAATATTTGCATGAATCTCTTATTAATTTACTCTTCATTTGAATTTTCTTTCAATAATTCATTTTTCAATTCATATAATGCAACAATCCATATAAGGTCTGAACACAGAAACCAAATTGGGAGTTGATGAACTTTTCACCCTTTCTCACAGCGTAAAAGTCATCTGAGTTTTTCTCACAAAGAAAGAAATGTGATTGAGAGATAAATTACCATTTAAGTTCAAATTTAAAATCTTAGGCTTAAGGAAGGCATGAGCAAGTTAATGTTTTAGGATAAAGAGAATATGGAAAGGGCTGGAATAAATATATAACATGTGTTTTATAATATTTATAACATGTAGCATATATAGTATATTAATATTACATATTTAAATATAATTTGTTATTTCATAGTTCTATAACAGAGTGGAAAGAGCTAAGATATGGAAGCCAGATAATCCTGGTTCAATTTCTGCCATATTCCTCACTTGGGCATGTTTTCTAACTTTTCTCAATTTCACACTTGTTTTCTATAAAATGGTGGAGAAAGATACCTAATTTACAGAGTTCTTTAGGATGCTCTGTGATAGAAGGGCAATAAGAGCTTTACATGTACCAACTCTCCAAAAGCTTTTAACGCAGATTGTATGATTAAAAAAAAAAAAAGGACTAAGGTACTGTGAGAGTAAACACATGGTCCAAAGTGACACAGTTTATGTAACCAAGGGCTCCAATCCAAATTAGCATTACTTACCATCTACTTCTAACATGCATCATCTCCCATAGAGCTAGGTATACAGTTAGTGCTCAAAAAATGCTGGGCTGCTTCCTCACTCTTTTCTAACATTAAATATCCTGGGGAAGTACATTCATTTGGACATCAGGAAGACATGTTTGTGTTTGCTATGGAACTGAGACACAAACAGTAAGTACTATAAAACTTCACCACTTTCAAAGTTAAAAAATAGAAACACAATTGTGGAAAACAGGCAATTTAGGGGGAATTTTTGTTCTCACCTATATGCTTTATGATACACCTGGGACAAGTGTTTATTGCACAATAAAGTTCTCTGCCCAGTGTTACTACCCGAGACACAGTCTATGATCATTTTCTGTCTGTAGTTTGTTATTTGGGTTGAATTTACTGCTAAGAAAAAGACATATTGTCAAACCAGGAATGTAATTCCTCTGTTGGTCCAGCCAACAAACACGGTAATGTGTGTTGGGGTACCCACTTAACTTCATCAGCCACCAGCAGGAGTAAACTCTGTCACAGAGGCAATTTAAACTTCCTAACTAGTTAACTTTTCTGAGAAACCATGCCCACGGTGGTTTATTTTGAAGACTCATTTGTTATCCTTCGTTTGCTCATGCTTCACTTACTCTTCTCATTTCAGTCTTTCGGTCTCTCTCACTGTGCTGAGGGAAAGGATTCAGGAATATAGAAGTTTCTATGCCCCCTTCTGTTAGGGTTCTGTTCGAAAGGAGGCACACACACTGGGGAGGTGGCGTGTGGAGGTTGTTAAGGATATTACTTACCTACATTTCTGTAGTGCTTTGCAATATAAATTTAAACTTCCACTTGTCCTCTTATAGTCCTAACTACATTGAAGGTTAGGAAGGCAAGGATTATTACCCAAATCCACATACTGAGAAATCTGGGGATGAGCTATTAGTAAAGCTACCTTGCTGGTAATTAACAATCAGCACT
This sequence comes from Mormoops blainvillei, assembly GCA_004026545.1. Lineage (NCBI taxonomy): Eukaryota > Metazoa > Chordata > Mammalia > Chiroptera > Mormoopidae > Mormoops > Mormoops blainvillei. Next base: position 11,667 of record PVJD01016670.1, read on the forward strand.
CAAAACTGAGTCCTCGGGTTTCCATTCCAGTGTTTTTGTCAGCACATGACAGCAAAAAGAAATTACTGTAATTTTGTGTCATTTATTTTTTAGCTGCTGTAAGTAATGTTTGAATAATTAATTTGTTAAAGAAATAATTTCCTGACACTTTCCTGTAAAAGATAACCATAATACAATATTTTTAAAGCAAAATAAATGCACATGATACTGTGTGAATAAACTGTACCCTTCCACTCCTAGGCTGAGCAAAAACCTCCATAAAAAGAAACTTCCAGAGTAATTCCTTTGAGTCTGGAAGCTACTGAAAATATTTTGAGCTTGGCATAAAGCTAAAGTGAACAGAACAATTAAAAATGGCTTGGTGACTTCTGATGTCAGTTCTTACATGTACTGAGGTTAGCAGTCATCACTTCTTGTATCACAACAAGAAAAAGTTGAACAAATTGAGTCAGTAACATTTGTTGGGCCCATCAGAGAACTGTGGTTGCAAGGAAAACTGCCACTCTGAAATCGGGAGACACAGGTGAATTCATATTGTTACAACTGAGATTTGCTTACCTGAACCAGAAATCTCTGGAGTCAGTGTCAGCTAAGCCTTTTATTTCCTATATTCTGGTGTTTTGATCCCTGGGGTCTTTCCACCCTGGAGGCACTGCCTCTCCCAAGATTAGTCAATTCCAGGAGGCAGTGAACCACAAGCCAGCGGTTGTGCTTCTCACACGCAAACCAACCAATCCAGAGACTACACCCTAATCACTTCCTTTATTAGGCCCTTATATCTATTAAGGAAATTGAGTCAAAATTAATAGTTTTCCAAATTAGAAAGCAACAGGTTCAGATTGTTTTACTGACAATTTCTACCAATATATTTAAGGAATAAATGATACTGATTTTCAAACACCTTTTCCAGAAAATAGACTTGAGGGAACATATTCTATCATTTTATGAGACTAGCATTACCCTAATACCAAAACCAGATAAATACATTACTAGCGGAGAACTACAGACCAATAATCTCATGAACATAGATGCAAAAATCTTCAAAGCCCCAAAATTTCAAACATGAAAAATACAGTTTCTAATCTCTATTCACAGGTGCCTCTTTTGACAATTTTCAACTCCCTTGAATATCCAAACCCTCATCATGTAAAATAGTTCAATCTTCCTTAAATCACTCATATAATCAAGATTAGATGATGTATGATTAGTCATTGTTATAATGAAATGGGAGGATGTAAGTAAATATTTATAAATGTTAGTCAAGATGTGATCTCTCCCATGAAATTCTTTTTTCCACAAAAGGTGATGAAATGATCAAACCAATGTTGACAACCTCTTTTGGATATAACACTATTAAAAGTAAATATTAAACTGTTAAGGCTGTGATTTATTCACTTTATGAGCTTAAGTTGTTGCCTGTAGTATAAAATGTTTCCATATAAAAATCATCATTTCAGGGTGATTTGCAGTTTTAAAAAAAACTTTTATTTGTATGATGTTACTTAATCCTCATTATATAATCTTTATTCTAGAAATGAGGAATCTAACTAAAGTTTAGGCAGAACGGGGATCTTATAGTTCTATAGCAGAGTTGGATAAAGTATAAACTTAAGAATTAGACAGACTAGGTTCAAATTCTTTTCTGCTTCTTATTTTTTGGGTGACTTTGGACAAGTTACTCAAACGCTTTGTTCCTTACTTTCCTTATCTATGAAACGGGGTAATGGAAGTAATAGTACATTTTTCAAAGGTTTATTGTGGTAAATCAATGAGTATGAATGGTCCTAAACAGCTCTCAACACATAGAAAGTCAAGTGTTAGATATTATTATTAGAAAATGGGTCACCAATGGAGTCTACATTGAACTTAAAGGTTTTGATGCCAAGTTGGGACTTCGGAGCAAGACAGGCCTGCATTCCATTCTTACTCCACCATGCAAAAGCTAGAGTTTTGGGTGAGTAATTTTCTTCATAGACAGAATGGGAATAAAAAATACATGAACATATAACAGATTTGTGGGGATTAATTATATTTATCAGTGTAATACAGAAACTTCATAGTACCTGATATAGACAGCAATACAGAAGATGATAATTTCATTTACAAGTCCTTTGTAAATATTTGTATACCTCTACTTATCTATGATATGCTGACTAATAACATAGTTATTAAAAGCTTAATGTACACATACAAACACTGCTTTATTTCCTGAATCATTTATTTCTCAAAGCATTCCCCAAGGCATCATCGTCATTTTACAGATGAGGATATCAATGCAGAGAAAGGTTGGGCAACTTATCTAAGATCATAAAACTAGGTGATGGGATTGAAATGAGAACCTGGACAGTTTGGCACAGAGTCCTACATTCTGTTGCCTCTGGGTATCTCCATATTTAAATGCTGTTCTTAATGTGATTACTTTGTAAACAGAACACATACAACTGTTACCTCTTCTGGTAACCTAGAAGTCAAGGTTGCCTAAAAATGCTTTCTACTACCCATTATCTATAAGTACTATAACAAATACAACAAACATCCCACCAAATTAAATGACATGCCCAGGGGTCAAAAATGTCAAGGGAGTGAAAATGAGTTTTAATCGGATGCAAGGGGTATGCCGGTCTCCAAGGCTGAAAGGCTTGTGACTTAAGAGGCACAAAGTAAACAGGAGACGAGACTTTGGACTCAAGCGACGTGGGGAGTTGGCATGCCCCACAAAATATCGGATCCTTAAAACATGGACTAAGGAAGCATTTACTGGCCTACAAAGGGAGTGGATTAGGAATACGTTTCTCCTAGACAGGGCTCTAAGTGAGAAAACAAGTCTTTGGGAACTCAGTCCCTGAACCGGCATTCAGTGATTTGTTGTGTGGGTTTATACTGTGTAGTCTAGGATATCCCAAACAAAGGCGTGCTTCAAGTATTCTATCTAGCAAAATATCTGGCTCTTTGTAAGCACTCAAACCTGACTGAATTTAGCTCCAAGCTCTAACCAACTAAGCTAACTGGCCAGTAGTGTAAACATGACTTTCATTTAAAATTGTTGAGTAGTTCCTGGGTACAAATTAGATTCTATGCAATGTGGTTCATTAAGACATTATTTAAAATATCAGAATAGAAGGCTAATAAACACCATTTTAATATTCTGTATAATGAATTTATCCTTCTATCTGCATAATGTGTAAGAAAGTTGTTCAAAGATAAATTTATTGCATGTGAAGATTTAGCCTATTTTATATAACTTCCTCTTGCTTTACAATGTATACGTTATTTTCAAAGTACTATTTTTCTTTACTGGGAAAAATTACTTGAAAAACTTGAAGTAACTATTAGGTTGTTGTAATTCAGAAGTGATAGAAATTCCTTTAATTTAGAAATGGAACAAGAAAAAAATGCAAAATTCACACAGGATATGTGAAATACTTTTTTAATTTAAAGACATATATGGTCATTTCTCTCTCATGAGATTCCTTTGTTCAAATGTCCATGAAACATCTGAGTACAGTAAGACCCAATAACTTCCTGAATTGGAAATCATATTGGTTTTGCAAAACCAGGTAGACTCCACTTTAATTTTCCTTTGTATTCTTGTAGTAAATATTCCATGGCATATTCAGAAAGATCAATAGAGCTTCACCTTTGTTTTATATAGATCAGCAGGCAGGATGGTGACTGAAAGTTCATCTGGGTTTTTAATTGAACGTGCTCCTAGATATACCAAAACTGATCAAAATTATTTGCTTTTAATTCTTTTGAGGACAACATGCTGGCATGGGCTATGCTGAATTACCATCTTGCTTCAGTCTTCTTTGGGTTTTGTCCCTTTGAACAACACCGCAGTAGCTGCTGGCTATGCAATTAGGCAAGTCTGTCTGCTTTCCGTTCAGTCTTTTTCCCCTTATTAAGCTAGTAGGAAAATGTTAAGCCCCTAGGCATCTGCATCTATTAATAGGAAGAGAAGATTAACTGTCACTGTGACATAGATTCATGATTAGTAGACTGCTGGCAGAGTTCTTTGTTATTTCCTCCTTTTTAGTAACAAGAAAACCATGGGTATCATTACAACATCAGAAAGTGGCTCTGCAGGGCCTCTATTCTGGTCTCTGATGGGAGATTGTTGGCTCCCATCTTGAATTATCTATCCACAGGATTAAGACAAAAGAAGCAAGTCGACTTAGTCCAAGACTCATGCTACAGATAAAGAATTAGAGGTCATGGGACCTGTCAGAAGTCAGGCAGGTAATTAATGACAATGTATGTATGTAGGTCTTGGGCTACTTCTAACCCTTCACACTGAAATTCTTATATCCTCTATTATTTTAGGACTCGCATTAACATTTTGCAGAAGTAAAATATTTAGAAAATTGTTCTTTTGAAAAAAATAGAAAAATGTATGACTAGGATTGCCTGAACAGAGTTATTGGAAAAGGGTTCTTTGTAAAAGACCATGTGTGTCTGGTACGAGACATTCATTTCACTTAATTCTTTCATAATGTTGTTTTCAAACCATCTGAGAATCCTCAATTCATATCATTCATTTATGTCTAGATTTTTTTTTCCAAAAAAGTTATTGTTTAAAACAAACATAAATAAGTTAAGACTCGGAATCACGGACAGGTATGCATTGCCTGATGAAATGATTCCCCAGGTGCATAGCGTGGGCCAGCAGCCTCAACGAATGCAGCCTCGGGCCGCGTGCCAGATCTACCAAATCAAAACTTCTTGGAAAGGCAGAAATCTGTGTTTTAACAAGCATTCCAGATGATTCTGAAAAAGCATAGGGGTAATATCTGGACTTCATTTTGAAAGAGCTCCATCTTACAGGACTGACTATGACCCCTGGCTTTCAGTAAAATTCTGTAGTTAATTTTAACCACATCTTTAAAGGAAAGAATGTAGGATGATAACATCTTTCTTAACATCATACTCTGCAAAATAGTTGTTTTGTCCATTTAGTGGTAATCGGAATGTTTGCTCAAGCATTACTCCTTTGGTCGGTCCACTGACCATGGAAACCATGTTGTGACTAGTCAGGGATCAGTCACCATCAGATGACGATCAAGGCACAACTGACCTCATCCTCATTTCTAAACCCTACACCTACCCCAAGACCCCTAGATAAGCTATCCACAGGAACCCCTCAGGAAGCTCGACTTCTTTTTTCTGGTCGGCTCCCTTGTGCACAAGCTCTTTTTAATAAACTCTATCTGATTGATATTGTGTTGAGTTTAGTGCTTATTTCCTTGACATTGAGACTCAAGAACCTGGCATGCAAGGTTTGGTGACATTGTGACACACGCTGAAGTTGGAGAACCATTGGTAGAGTTCTTAAGAACAGTGCCTCTGAAGTCAGTCACTGGGTTTGAATCCCAGCCCCCCACTGGGGCATGTGACCTTAGGTGCGTTACTATGTTCTTCAGTTTCTTCATGTGTAAAATGAAGACCACATTAATGCCACTTATTTCATAGTGTATTATGATGACTTAACGAGTTGATATTTGTAAAACACTTAGAAGAGTGCCTGACCTGTTACAAGCATTAAGGTACATTGAAGACTCTTACAATTAACATATTATCAAACTGCAACTTGTCTACTGGATGAACTGATTGAAATTTACCTTCAGGAATGACTTTGACGAATAAGACTATTAGAAATAATGCATAAAAATATTTTTTAAAAGTTCCTATGGAGAAGACAGCCTGCATTGTGGGTCTCACTGAGGTGCCTGATAATCATGGTTGCCTATGGACCTAGGGCTTTGTACATACAGTAAAGAGGCATTTGTCACAAAAAGGCAATAGAGAATAAGCCTTATTGCTTCACATTTAATTTTGAGTTTTCTATAAATGTGCAGACCTTCTATGGAAACCAGGGCTTTATTTTCTCCAAAATTTTTTTTTCAGTTGTTTCCATGGTTCTTTGAGAGAAGCAGTGTTTCACCTGTCCCTGGCTTACTGTCACTTCATAGGAATCTGTAAAGGAATCTGGATGAGGAGAAAATACTGAGAAATCCTGTGACTGGGAAACAAAGGATTAAACCTGGCATCTTTCACTCTTCCCTCCTCTTTGACCAGTGTTATTCAGACTTAAATGTTCACACAGATCACCTGGGAGCCGTGTTCAAATGCGGATTTTGTTTCGCTGGCTCTCCCGTGGAGCCTGGGATTCTGTCTCTAAGAATATTCCAAGAGATGCCGGTGCATAGCAAAAATTTCTATCACATCCATTTTTAATAAATTCTGTTGATTCTTTCTTCATGGACTCTTGGACATCATTTATTGTGTAGCCTTCCTCGTTCAGGTCCTTAACTGTATAACATGGTTTTGACTTTTAGTCTTTCTCACTGCAGTTCACATGTCTTACCACTGCCAAAGTCATCTTTTCCAAACAGTGTTTTGGACACATTCCTCCTGTGGTCAAAACCTTTCCGTAGATCCCCTGAATGAGTTTCATTTACTGGGTATCACCCAAAGATGGGGGCTCTGTTATATACTAGGGATGCAAGTATTTAAAAACAACACACATAGGCTCTGTCTTTGAAAAGCTCAAACATCACTACAAATTTTTAAAACAATAAAAGAGAGCTTATGTATGAATTGTTATAAAAGCATCAAGAAGGGGATTAAGAAGAACTATTTGTATAGATTACACATTAGTTGATTTATAAGGGATGAATGAGATTTGAAAATAAAGCCAGGTGAAATGATAGGGAAGGTATGGAACAAAAGTTGTCGGAACAAAAACAAAAAGACTGGTGGGCTACTAAATGTTTGGCAATGGGTTCTGGGGAATAGATGAGCATAATTTACTCTTTACAAGAGCCAACTGGAGCACATCACGTAACAACTATGCAGCAATGTGAAAAGGTGAGCAGGGAACTATAAGTAGTTTGGTGTCACCAGAATATGGAATATGTACTTGGCTACTGTTATTCCAAATGGTGATGGAAATATATACAATTAAAAAATTTAAAAAAAAAGATTTTCCATAACTTAACCTGACTTTACATCTACCAATCTACAGAGCCTTGAGAGAGTCACAGAACCAAAATCTGTGGGTCTCAGTTCATTCTTGGAAAAATTGAGGTGTTGAATGAGGCAAACACTAAGAAGTACTACATCTCGATTCTCATAGATGTCATTGAATTTTACCCATTATTTACTGCCATTCCCCTTCATTTGCTCACATTTAAGTGGTTAAATTTTCTTGTCCATCTCCCCAAAAGCCTTGTGATTTTCCCTTCCTCATAACCATCTTATAAAATTAAGAATATTAGATCCTTAGTTAAGCTTAATGTGTATGATGTGTAGGCAAAATAATGATTTAAATTCACTTTCTTTAGTGCAACCACTGCTACCAAAGATGGAATTGTGGTCCTTTTGGCTGGTTCAGTGGGACTCAACACACAGTGACAATAGGGTCATAATAGTGAGTGTGACATAATAGTTTAGACAGCTGTGGGGCCAGACAAATGTTGTCCCACCATTTTGAGGTATGATATATGAAAAGGAATTTATAGTTCTGTACCTTCAATTTCTCATTCTGTAAGCAGAGATGATAATTAGGCCTGACTTCTTAGAGTGTCTGAGAAGATTAAGTTCAATATTAGATTAAAATCTAGTTCAAAGGCAGGAATGTACTGGGTTCTCAATAAAGATTAGTGTAATGGTTAATTTTATGTGTCAATAAAACACATGGCTGGGTCATGAGGAACCCAGATGTTTGGTTAAACATTATTCTGGGTGTGTCCACAAGTATGTTTCTGAATGAGATTAGCATTTGAATCAGTGAATCAGATTGCTCTTCCCAATGTGGGTAGGCTTCATCCAGTCCCTTGAAGGCCTGAATAAAATAAAAGGTTGAGTAAGGGAGAATGTTTCCCTCTGCTGGGACATCCAGTTTCTCCTGTCCTCAGACTTGTACTTAGGCTGTGACTCACATCACTGGCTCCCCTGGTTCTCAGCCCTTCAGACTTGGTTGGAAATACACCATCAGTTCCCCTGGGTCTCCAACTTCCCATCTGCAGATCTGGGGACTTTTTGCCTCTATAATCATGTGGGCCAATTCCTGATAATACACACACACACACACCCCCTATTGTTTCTGTGTCTCTGGAGAACCTTGACCAATACAATTAGTAATTATCATTATCAGAAACAGAGCCAAGAAGGCCCAAGATTTAAAATCATCTAATCACAATGTCAGTGGTCAGAGTGAATGTTGTAGGTCAGATTAGAACTTTAGAAAACGTTAATGTTGTTGTGATTAAGGATCCCATTTCCCACATGCTTTTATAACAAGTTAGCCCCGCATTCAGGAGAGATGACTCTAGAGTTTCAAGGATTCAAGATTTATTATTTTAGACAATAAATAACCTTTAGAACTCTGTGGTGCCTGTGCTGGTTATTCAATCCACATTTCTGCTATACTCAGAGGGAAGGGTTTGAGGGCTAAGGGGTAGACAAGATGATGCTTCCTGAATCTCCTGAAGGTTCTATATGGTCTCATATAAAAGTCA
>PVJD01016671.1:0-20188 GCA_004026545.1 Mormoops blainvillei
TAGTAGTTACTACAAACAAATACAATTGTTTTAACATTACATCCCCCATATTTGACACCACACTAAAGCACTTATATCCTATTAATGAGTTTGGACGTTATTCATACAGAAAGATATTTCCCTCATAATATTGGTCATTCATCTTCCATGTATCCCTACCACCAAGAAGATTTTGCTGAGTTTAAGTTTTTGTAGCCTGCGTAATGAAAGCCACAGGATTATTGAATGTGAATTTTCACACTACTAGCTTGTCCACCTTGAAATATTCCTGACCTCTAGGGAGTCATTATAGACTTTAATCGGGGTTGTGACATTTGCCAGCACTGCTCTGGGAAGGGCTGGAGAGACGGCAGTGCTGGAAGTAGGGAACAATAGCAATCACACAAGTAACGGATCACGATAGCTTAAGACAGACGTGTGGAAATACAGATTTCATAGATATTTAGAAATCAGAATCGGTAGGCAGTCATCACTAACTGAATGTTGTGGCTGAGGAGGAGGAATAAATCAATGATAACACCTACATTTCTGATTTTGGAAACTGGGTGTACGGTGATATCACTAACTAAAAGGATGAAAACGAGCATGCTTTGGGGATGGAAAAAAGATGATGTATTCAGGTTAAGGCATTCTGCACTTGCTAATGGGACTTGTACATCTACATATAAGTTGGAAGTGAGCTCTCTGGTTTAGAATTATGACAGGCATCTTTATGATGGCCCTAATGACTCCCAGCTCCTGATAGTCAGTCTTTCTGTAAAACTTTCTCCTTGAGTAATTGGCGTCTCACCAATGGAATATGGGACCATTAAAGGCATAATCTCTCTCATGATTAGATTACAAAGACTGAATCCTATCTTACTAATAACATGCTCTGTATTTCTTTCACGTCTTGCACACTTGGATGAAGCAAGCTGTCCTATTGGAAAGACCCATATGGCAAGGCACCCAGGGTGGCCTCTGGCCACCAGTGTGCCAGAAACTTTAGTCCAAGAACCTGTGAGGAACTGAAGACTGCCTTCAATTTGTGAGTGACCTTCTCCTTGAGCCTTCAGTTGAGCCTTCAGATGAGACCATGGTCTGAACCCCTTGACTGCAGCCTTTCAAGGGATCATGAAGCTATGAATCCAGTAAAACTGTGCTCAGATTCCTCACCTACAGCAATTGTAAGATAACAAATGTGTGTGATTCAAACAGCTAAGTTTTGGGATAATGTGTTATGCCTGAACAGATAACTCATACGTGAGCTCCTGAGATGAAGGCTCAGTTTAGGATTCACCAGCACATAGACAAAATATACTGACAGTAAATATAAGTTCAACAAGAGCAATGCATAGTGATAGGGAAAAGGCAAAGAAGGAGGAGGAAAGAGAATTTAAGGAATGGGTGAAGCACCAAGAACCTGAAAAGAGAACTACAAAGAAACAGAGATCTGAAAGCTGGGAATTGAAGGTTAAGGAAGGCATGGCCAAATATCAAATGCGGAGATGAAGGCTGAAAACTGCTTTTAGCACCAAAGTGAGTTTTGCTTACTTGGATGTAAACAATTTCAAAGAAGTGATTCAGTGAAGGCAGATTTCAGTAGATTGGGGAAAAAACACAAAGCAAGAAGGTAAAAGAAACGTTTTTGAAGAAGTTCAACTGTTGAGAGAAGGAAAGAATAATGTGGTATTTCCAGTAGGATGAAAAGTTGGTAGCTTTTTATGAGGAGAGACTTGAGCATATTTATGTGATGAGGATTCTTGGTTACGTAAATTTTGATTAGATTTTCTGCTATTTGTAAAAGGCTGTTATAACAAAAACAACAAAGGAAAAAACTTAAGCTATTCATAATCTTCCTGTCTTTCTGAAGGCACTTACATGCCCATTTGCTTATTACAAAACAGCATCATTTTCTACATAACATAAACACTTCTTAATGTGGTTATATTGGCAGCATAGTTATTTTTAATATTGTATAATATATTGTCAAACTTGTGTCCTGTAAATAATTTACTTATTTGTTGGACTTCTAGGTTGTTTCCAACTTTTTATAACTGTAAACAATGCTGTGATGAATTGCACAAATTTTTTCCAATACAAAAACAGAAGGCTCCCCAAGAGATGTTTCCTGAATGCTTGCCAAAGCCAGCACTCTTCATGGTAAAGGGCTCTCTGAGATGAATTCCATGACAATTCATGCAAAAACTACAGGGCCTCTTACTGCTTTATTCTTTTGTCATTCCAAACTTTAAAAGCACAATGGTGGGCAGTTCAAATATACACAAAGAAATCACTGAGTGCCCAGATGGACTTTAAACTTTCTCTTAAAGTTCTGTGAACCTATGCTGGGTTGATGTCTTTCTATCAGCATGCTGAGGTGCATGAAATATAGCAGAGAGGGCTTCAGCCATCTTTCTTCATATATCCTCACCCGAGGACAGTTTTTTATTACTTTTAGAGAGAGAATGGAGAGAGAGAGAGAGAGGAAGGGAGAGAGCGTCACGGACAGAAAGAGGCAGAGAGAGAGAGACAGAGAGAGAGAGAAAGAAACATCAACATGGGAAAGAAGCATCCGTTGGTTGCCCTCTCACACAGACCCTGACCGGGGATCAAACCCACTACCTGGGTATGTGCCCTGCCCAGGGATCAAACCCGTGACACTTCAGCCTATGGGATGACGATGCTCCAATCAAGTGAGCCACGCTGACCAGGGTTATTTATATATTTTTTGTATTGGAAGGAAGGTTGCTACCCTTAATATCTTCCTTGTCATTGCACACCCAGTAAAATAACCCACTCTCCCTTGGAGGGTCCAGTGATTGCCAGAAAATATATTCCATTTGAGCTTATAGAAATTGTTGCAAATTTGCTAAACATTAGGTTTGCCAAATCTTATCACATTTCCGGTGAGACACTTGTTGAAAGAATAAGCTGTTCCTGTCTGTGGTGGTCAGCTGAAATTCAACACGTTTGAAACAGAGGATGTCAGCACCCCTCTCTCACCATTCCCCTCCTGGCTTCGCCTCTCTCTGAGACCACCCTTCTTTCATTCATCCTGATTTAAATGATGGAGGCACCTTCTTATCTCTCAGCCATTGTGCAAAACATGACAGTTAGACAAAGACAGGAAGAACAAAAGGCACTAGGCCCTGAGAAACCCACACATCACGGGGAAGACAAAGGAAAGACATCTTGAGGAAGTACAGGGCCGTAAGAGCTGTAGCTCTAGAGCAGAGGCCCCCCTGGGTTCAGATCCCAAGTAAATAGAGGAGTTCTGTGATTTGAGGCAAGTTATTTAAGTCCTCTGATTCCTTACCTGTAAGACCAGATCTTTACTAGCAACTGAAGGAAACAGTGTATGTTAAAAGCTCATCACGTCACCTTGCATTAAGTAAGACCTTGATAAACGGCAGCTATTGTTATTACCAATAAAAACAGAGCTATCTAGGTCCACAAATAAAGGATAGTTTGGCGGTTTCAGGTACCCACTGAGTGAAACTGCTGCAGTGGGCAGTCCAGGTGAGGAGGCAACAGAAGGTTCCAGGGGAGTGAGAAGTCCCGGTGATGGCGGGGAGCCCAGGGAGTGCACATGGAACTGTTCCTAAAGGCAGGCAGTGGGCAGCAGCAGAGTCTTGCCACTGGCGAAAGGACTGAAGTTACCAGGCTTTACTGGTCAGAGTCCTGCTCTAGAGATGGCGATGGTGGCATGAGACTAGGTCCCAACCCTTGAGAAACCGAGACAAGGGGCTGGGAGCTGAGCGCCATTCAGACTCAGGGAAGACACGGGGAACTGTTCCAAACAGGGTTTGGGCAAGAGTGGGATTAGGACTGGAAGATGAGTTATCTACTTGCAACAGGCTCCCTGAATCCCACCTGCCAAGACTTTTCAACGGTTCTGCCCAGCCTGTAGCTCAAAGAACACCGTGAAAATATCTGCAATTTGGACTAGTCACTTGGCTGAGAGAGAAGGTGCCATACACACAAAAGTATACTTTACCGTGCTGGGGCTTATACATCTCCAAGAAGTGCTGGAATTTTGTGCAAAATTTAAGATGAGCATGTGCATTTTTCTGGGAAAGAATCCATAGTTTTTATCGGTCTCAAAAGGATCCATGGTCTAATGACTTAACAAGAGCGGAGGATCAATGCTTTAAACAAATGCTCCTTTTAAGCAATAATATTGCTATCGACATCATTTCTTCTTATCCTTGTCCTGATCAAATGTTTGGCAAATTGAAACGATATGTTCATCTTGTATGACAGGATTTTTTCACACATGTGCACCTCCAATTATCATTCTATCTCACCTTTTGCTCCCCTCTTCCTTTGTTAAAATAATGATTCACCCAATGTTTGGTCCACTAATGAGCCCGATTCCTAAGATTAATTATGGCTATGTATTTAATAAGTTTTATATCTTTAAAAAACCATATTAGTGAGTTCCTATTGGTTGGGAGCTACTCAGAAAGGGCTCGATGTGCCATCTTGAAATGAGGGGACTTGTCTTTATCTTCTCTCATGACTTCAGTCTTTGCCCACTTCCTTGGCCTCCATGTGTTTTACTTCTCCTCTTGATTCGTCACAGCTCAGCTCAAATTCTGGATACTCTCTGGAAGATTCTGAGATAACTTTAGTCCTCAGAATTCTGTCCTTCTTCCAGTCTGTAACATTTACTTTGTGCCAGAAAAAAACAAATATAAGGGAGTTAGCATGTCGTCGGGCAGGCTTACTCATCCTCGGCACTACTGACAGACAATCCCTTGTTGTGGAGCGTGTCTTCTCCCCTAGTGTGACAACCCAAATGTCTGCACGCACTGTCAAATGTCCTGAGGGACAAAATCACTTCTGGTCATGAAGCACTCTTTTAAGCATGATTCCACCATGTATCAGCTAAGGTGTTACACTTTTTCTGTACAGACTTTGTTCATAGTCATAACCTACCTTTCCACCTGTATCTTCCTTTACTTCGGTTCACTTCTTTTAATTTGTACAACCTCTTTGCCTTTGTAAACTGTTTTAAACTTTTTATAAAAAATAAGAGGGGTAATACATAAACACTCATTCCTTCTTTTAAGTCTTGTCACAACCCTTGATAGTATTAGCATCACCTTTTAACAGGCAAAGGCACTGAGACTAGAGATCTCTGTTCAGTAATTGGACTCAGGTCCAAGTAATAAACACTGGAGGACCAAAGACTCAAAAATAGGACTGATTCCAAAGTCGGTTACATTGTGATAGCACAGTGCTATTTTGTTTACTTTCTCTCAGAGACTCATCCTGTCATGCAACTGAGCCTTAGCCTGCTAACTTGGACCATCTACAGTCTTCTGTATTTCTTAGGACGGCACAGGCAGAGTTCTCTGAAGGAAAAATGGGCTTTTCTCTTAGCTCTCAAGAAAACCCACAAAAAAAAGAGAATGTGGGTACAAAAATCTGATACTATAAGCATTCATCTTCTACCATTTATCTTACACTACACTGAAACAATTCAATACTTTTGAAGTTTAAGAAAATATAGTACAGGAAAAATAAATAAATAATCTCAGCGATTACACTAATGCACAGCCTGACCATTCTGGCATTTCCCACATTTCCTCAGGGGAAGGCGATTTCTCCAACCTATTTCTTTTCAATTGATTGCTAGGATTTCACTCTCTTCAGATTTTTGCATTAGAGGAAGGAAAAAGTCGGCTTTTTCTCAAGAGTTTGGAGTTTATCACCCTTCCCCCATTTAACTGCCTATAGAATTGAATTTCAAAAAACAAATTGCCTTTTAAAAACAGAATGTTCAAAATCAAAGTCTTACATCGGCATCACAGTCTCAAGATCAGAAAAGACGAGGTTATGTTTTTCACTTTGGCTAACTCTTAAAAGACACTTAAAGAAAATGGATCTCAATAAATGGACTTCGGGAAGGAAAAAGGAAGAGATCACCAAAGGTTTGGGAAGGAAAAAAGAAGAGATCACCAAAGGCTTGTGCTGCATTTTCTGTCTAGATCCCCTCCTGCAGTTTTTGTGTTATTCCTCTGAGAACACTGTGTGGCATGGCCAGGTCTGCTGAGCTGTCAATTATTTTACAGCCCAGGCAATTTCAGGCAAATTTACAGTTTCAGTCAGGACTACAGTTCAGTGAGGTCAATATTTTACAGCTAATGACACTAAAGTCCAATGGCAGACTGATCCATCTCCAGTACATGCTTTCAAATCCACGCACTTCTCGTAAGAGCAGAAGAATTTGATACTTCTAAAGCTCTCCTATCTTGGTCAGGGAGTTTCTATTTAATTTTAAACCAAAAGTTAATCTTTACTACAATTAAGAGATAAATATTAACATCACTGTTTAGAAGAAAACTGTTCAACCTTCCACACCACGTGGACTGGAGCTGAGAGCGTTTTTCCCTCAGAGGCCAAAAAACGATTTGAGAGCTGGAAAGGATCTTAGAAATGATTTTAACAGAGCAAGGTGAAGTCATTTGTCTCATGTTTAGCCTTCTCCATTTTTCTTAATTAAGAGGCAGTAGGTACAGTAGAAAGTTCTAGACACACCGGGATCTAGATTTATCTTTATTAGCTGGAAGCCCAGGCATGTTTTCTCACCTGCAAAACCAATTTTTATTTTAATGACAGAGGTGGACTAAGGTGACCTTCCCGCACTATTGTGCCAGGCTGTTATGCTCACCTTATCCTAATAGGAAAATTCCAAATGGGAAAAATCCAATTGCTACAACCTTAGATTAGCCTTAGTCTTTTTTGCTTCGAGGCTAGTGACTTTTCTCTGTTGGTGACTTTTCAGCTCTGCCACAGCCTTCTAAACTGGATCACCTCACACTTGTGCTCCACACAGGTAGCAGCGGCCACGGTGTGGTGAGGGATGTCTTAACATCTACACCAGAAAATCAAACCATCTCCTTAATTCAGTTTTTGAAGGTTTTTCTCTGTGCGATTCTTTGTACCAGAGTTCCTGTTCATTTTCTCCCTTTATTTTTATTATTTTTTAATCCTCACCTGTTTATTGATTTTAGAGAGAAGAAGGGGGGTGGGGGGGAGAGGGAGAGGGAGAGAGAGAGAAATATGAATGTATCAATATGAAACATCAGAAACATCAATTAGTTATCTTCTGTACAAGTCCCAACCAGGAATGGAGCTTGAAATCTTCTGGTGCACACGATGATGCTCCAAGCAAGCCACCCAGCCAGGGTAGTTTTCTGTCCCTTTGAAAAAGAAATCCTCTAAGCCCCTCCTCATAATAGGGTAGATCTTGTTTATTAATAGACATTAATATGTCTTATTAATGTCTTATTTGCTGTGTCCCCATAGCAAAAGATTACTCTAAAAATTGAGTTCAGAAAAAGCAGACTTACTGTGTTCCAAGCACTGTCCTCCATACTTTGCATATCTGAAGGCATTGAATCCTCAGAGAACTCTGTGAAGTAAGTGTATGCATCCCTTTCTAACCAAACTTATTCACTTCGTGAGTTCAGTGGTGAGAGGTCCGAGTTCCTTGAGCAAGTTTGGATGGACAGGGGAATTTCATTACCTGAATTTAGTTTAGTTCGCCCACTTGGGGTGGTGAAAGGCCTGACCTTAAAGCAAATGATGGCACCCAAAAGTGCAAATCCGTTTGGCTTCTTTGTTGCAATTGCAGGGATTTAGGGAGGAAGGTTTCAGTGAGAGATATCTATTCCATTATCTCTATTTACAAATAAGGAAAGTGAAGCACAGGTAGCTTAAGGAAACTGCCCAAGGTTTCATGGTAGTAAGAGGCAGAGCCAGAAATATTTTCCCAGGCACTAAAACACAAAGACGGCATCATGGCTGTGCTAGTCGCCTCATTAACCTTGGTTTTCCTTTGTGGCTAGTGGTGTCATCCACTCACATTTTCACTGTAGTTCCTCTGGAGAGGTTAGCCAGAGTTGCCGTCCCAGTTTTTCAAGAGTTTAATTTGTCTACAGACATTGATTATATGGTCCTGAAACGCCAACATAAACAAGTTTTAGAAAGAAACTTGCTGCTTTTTGTACAGCTTAACAGTTTAATCACATGGCTTCTGGAACCATGTTCACTTAGTCACGGTCTTTAACTCCTCCACCGCGGATGAAATGTGATCTTTCTGCCATGCACAAGTAGGAAACACAGACCCGCACAGCAGACCAGTGGAGGTGGAGGTGCTGTAGAACTGGAGCTCTCATTTTGGGCACTCCCTCTCGTGATCTCTGAAGCCTTAGGGCCTCTTCAAGCCACTGCTGGTTCTCAACTAGTCACGCTGTGTGGGCTGCTTCTCACTGTCAGTTAGATTCACACCTATATAAATTTTTTCAATATTTTCTAAAGTATTTAATACATGATGCCAGCAATGAATGATTTTCCTGCCGAGCTCAGCCAGGGCCCTCAGAAAACTGTGCAAAACCATCGGTCCCCTGCATCTTCACGACTTGCTTTCACAGGCGTCCTCTAACTGCCTTCCCATAGAGAACAGAGGATAAGCTCATGGGCACATGCTAATAAAATCTTATATGTTAAGCATACAGGTAGTGTCTTCATAAATTTTAGTACAAAATAAATTCATGTTTGATTCAAATTCTTTTTACACTTTCACAGAGCAACAAGGCTAGGCATAAAGAAGGACTAAAATTATATTCAGTCAGTAAGAGTAACAAAGAAAATACACCTCCTTCGAGACTTTCCATAAGTCCTGTGTCACCATGTAGTGAAAAGGTCAAGGGTGTCAGTGTGCCAAGAGACTCAAGATGCCACACCTTAAATACGAGGCCATCTCCTGGAATGCCACTTCAGTTCAAGAATAGAAGTGTCATTGTAGTGAATCGCAATGCATAAAGGACGTGAGATTAAGACAAAACTCTGAGACTTAATATGTCAAGGTGAAACTTCCCTCATGCATCCAGTATCCTTGAAGATTTTGGATACTCCAGTGGAAAGTGCTGAGATAGAGTTTCAGTTGCTCAAGGCAAATGGGCCTTAGAAGATCAAGGTGCTATTCCCGACTTCGTTACTGACCACCTGTGTGACCTTAGATGAGTTACTTGTCCTTTTGCTAAGCCTTAGTCTCCTTTTACGTGCAGAGGTTAGACGCTATGATTTCTACCTATGATCTCTTCCCAAAGACTTGTGGTCTTTTTTGATGTTTTAGATCTCAAATGCTTAATTTTGCTACTCTATCATTTCTAATGGGTGCCATCTATTTACTCAGCATAGAGCTTTCATACTGCTGTGAAATATCTCGGAGACCAAAGAGATGTCCAAATCTAAACTGCTAATATTCTGCTGATTAAGGGATTACCAGTCACCCAATGAAGGCTAACCAATATTTCCAAATCCAAGATAGATCATAAAAAAGTTTAACCAATATCAAGCTTTTTATCAAAATTCCTGTTCCTTTTCTCTGTGACTTTTGGCTCATCAAATACCTGGGGGATGATTTTTAGCATTCATTAGTCATTATTTGAACATATCCCCTATCATAAAGTTTCATGTTTTTTTAAAAATTGAAATACCCTCAAATGCTTTTCTTCTTAGAGTACTTATGTAAGTGACACAGTGAATCTGAATGTAACTGAAGAAGTCAATGGTAGAAGTTCCCTTATGTACACATATAAATTCCCTAATACATATCACTTTATCATTTATAAAAACATATTTAAAATTTAATAATCATTGCCATATTCTCTTGGGATTTTCAAATAGATTTTTAAAAAAATATATAGTATGTTTGAATTAGAAATGATTAGTAAAATCCATTATTGCATAGCTCATCTGTAAAAACCTCATTTAATTGACTACTTAGAAAAAATTAGGCTAGTGCTTAATGGGAAGGTAAATTAAAATCAAGGGCCATTTTAATTTTGAAGGCAAAAAGCTTCATAGGAATTTATTTGTAATCTTCTGAAATTGCTGCAGTAAAAGTCTCCAGTCTGTGAGTAAATCATTCCCTTTCATGACTGATGGTGGTCAGCAGGAAATGCTGGGAGATTCACCCTACAATTTAGGAATTGGTGTGGCTGCCATTGCTATGCTTTCAATTGCACACTCATCAGTTCCTCTGCGGATCCGGAAGTAACCGTCCTCACCCCAGTTAGTGCCCCAGCTGTTTTTAACAATCCAGTAATCCAGCCCGGAGGCTGGATCAGTGCCGTAGCCCACCAGCAGAACAGCATGATTAGTCAGCTCAAAGGGATTGAAAGGGTCTTTCAGACCAGTGTGCTGGTAGATCCCCTGGCGGTAGTGGAGGAAGTCATTATAGACTTCAAAGGCAACTGCCATGGGCCCATGATGGACCAGCTCTAGCTTCATCAGGGCTTCATTGCAGCCCCCATAGAAACCACCCACATAGTGGTACTCGGATGTGTAGAACCGAAAGCAGTCCTTCTTCAGTAAGCACGGAGAATCAGTGCCTGTGTAGGGGAAGCATGCCTCTTCCACCAGCCCAAAATCTTGGGCGTACTTTCCTGCGATGAGGTATGGGAAGCCGCCAGCACAGCCTGAGGATGAATAAGGTGGAGTTATTACCCCGTTATTAGAATGGGACACGAGGAGAAATTGTCTCATTTCCTAGTCTTTCTTTTCTACTGCATTAATTTTTTGTTACCCTGGAAGTTGTCCCTAATTTAAATGTCACTTCATTCATCCAACCGGTAGCCATCTAGCTCACTATCCTCCCATCCGTATCTATTTCACAGACATTTATTCAGCACCTGAAGGTAGCTATAGCACAGTGGTTAAGTGGTTCAAATCCAAAGCTGTGTGAAGAATTTCTCTGTACCTCTGTTTACTTATCTGTAAAATATGGAGAGCAACTGTATATTTCTTGTGGGATTTAATGGAAAAGCAATAAAAGTTCGCTGTTATTGTCATTATTAAATATCCGGACAATACACCATGGCTCTTCATAAATGGAAGGACTGTTTGGATACATCACAGGCCCCAAAGTCTAGGGGTCACAATGTCAGGGCTTGATAAGTTATTTCAGAAAGAATGAAAGGCTCATTGACAAATAATTGCTCACCAGCAGTCTCACAGGTGAACTGAGAAACTTTTTATTGGCCAAATCTGGGGTTGACAGAATAAAACATTAAAATGGGAATGTTTCTCCCCGAATCAATGGCAACTAGGCTTCTACATAGATTACATATGCCCTGTTCTAAAAATATACACACAAAATTTAAAAATTACCCTAAAGAGAAACCAATGTCATTTGGTTTTAATAAGAATTAGGTTTTGGAGGGAGACCTTAGTGGGAACTGAAACTCTAAGGGTTAGAAGCTGTGCGGCCTTCAAAATATTACAGAACGACTTCATGTCTGCTCCCTGTCTACAAATTAGGGATTATATCTACTCTTCCAAGGTTTTGAGCATTGTTGGGTAATATATCTAAGAGACTCCTAAAAGGCAGTGCTCATTCATTATATAGTAACTACTGACATTTTGCTGGATGGTGCAGTCAAAGGCATAAGAAAGCACTTATTAGTAAGTGATGAGGCCAGGAATTGCACCAGGGTTTTATGACTATGGACATTGTGCTCTATTACACCATCCTTTGGTCTTTTTCAACAACACCCAACCACTCAGCTTGAAATAGTGCTCGAAATCAACACTCACCTTGAGCATATTGGCTGCAGGACACAATCTCCTGAGGACTCAGGGTTGGCGTCTGCGTATTGTTGGTCAGAATGCGTATCCTGGCTTCCAGCATACCCACAGAAGCAAAGGAGTAGCAGCTTCCACAGGATGCTGGTGACGGAAAGAAAAGGAAAACATACATAACCCAGGAGATCTCGGAAGCACTCACGGAGAAACAGAAAAAGCTAGATAGGTCCAGGACCTTAATAAATTCATACTACGTGCTGCTGTCGTTGTTCAGAAGGAAAAGCACAATAAAGAAGAGTCCGTCGATGAGCATGACTGACCTTCCAGGCACACATTAAGATTTCTGCTTTTCCATCAAAAGGCACATGCTACTACATGGGGCTTTCCTTGAGAATATTTTAAGATTAAAAAAGAAAAGAACAAAAACTCCCAACTTCTGCAAAGCATTTGACAGTGTTCTTGATCATGAAGATATGATTTATATCTACAACATTCTGAGCCCTGAGACTGAGAGAAAACTATGGAGGGATACATGTAAACTGAGCTTTTAATATCTCTCTAGAGCAGCATTTTCTAAAGCAACTTGCTAGGTGGAACTAACCGTAAAAATGGCTGAGGTGTGAGTGTATTGTGGTGAGTTGGATTTAACTAGGGTCAAGGAGTCAAAATACCACAAAGCCAAAGAGGGGTAAGAGAGTGATTACAATGATGGATATGGTATTTAAGGCAGCCAATGAGGAAATGATAAAAGGTAGATGGAGGTAAGCGAAATTGAAAATAGACTGGTTCTGAGGGGATAAGGGTATCAGGAGTACAGACACGGTCCCTGAAAAGTCTTACCAAGAGGAGAAAAAACATGGAGAAAAACATGGAGGAGAAAAAGCTGGATGGAGGTGAGGAGAAGGGAAAAGAAAACAGCTTTATATAACACTTGGATACTCTGGGCAAAGACAAAATGAATTTACTTACAAAGCATATGAGGAACATAGTCGCTATTTCAAAAGAAGGAAAAATGTTGTATTATGAAGTAAAACATACGAACAATATTATTTTTCTATGTTTCTTCACTATGTGTGGTTAAGAAATAAATAAGAAAAAATGTCACATATATAACAAAACTGGGACACCTACTTGTTATAATTCTAGAAAGAAACTAACATAATTTTAATATTTCTGTTATTACATAGCCTCTTCCACCCTGCCACTGATAAAAATTCTACATGGATATATGCTTATACCAAATCCAAGACATTGTTATTAAATGTAATTATAAACCACTCATGTGTTGTTCACCTTACTAATATCAGTTACCAGATTATCTTAATGGTGAGCACTCCCTCATGCACACAAGATAAAGGAACGTACAATATTACAATTCAAAAAACTCATTCTTCATAAAAAGAATACTGCCTTTGTTCCCTTTAATAAATATGAATTTAGTAACTGTCTTCCTTAGAACAACATTCAAAAGAACATTTTGCATCCAGAATGTGTTACCTGCAGAAAGTAACTGCTGATCTCGGTCCTCCCTTAGTGCAAAACAAATCCAGGATACTCTACGCTCAGCCTCCAACATCCTTAACTCTACTTGAATCACTTATATTGTTTTCCATAAACTATACTTCCGTAAATTTCCTTAAGTGTTCACATGAAATTTGTTTTCTTCATCTTGGTGCCTGATGCAATGAGGGAACTCAGCGCATGTTTGTAGAAGGAAGAGTCAGGTTATGAATAATAGATACTATTTACATCCAGGAAAAAAGAATACTTTCAATGGAAACAGTCAATCTCGACTTATTTCTAAGCTATAGGGAGGCAGAACCATAGACCCTAATGTGGGCCTCCTCTAACTAATTCAACAATATCGTAGAGCCAAAACCTAGAATCTATTAGAGCCCTACTACCTTTTAACTGCTACCATTTATGATGTTCCCCAAAATTCTACCCATAAACATCTCAGATTTATCCCTATCGTATCATATACTGCTTTTGATGCTGAAGGATCAACTAAATTATGAGCATTAGAAGACAAACATTTGGAAAGGGGCCCTGGAATTCATCTAGTATACCACCCACTCACATGACAATGCACACACTGAGACTCAGAAAGAAGCAGTAATGACCTGTCCAAAGTCACAAAACTAGTAGATGGCAGGTACTAGCGCCTGAGTGACTCCTAATACAGGCCAAGTGTCTTTGTCAGTTCATAGGTCTATATCTACTTTAATGATCTTCACATTTTCTTTCCCTGTCATCTAGTTACTTAATAGACCAAAATAAACTTATGCATTTTGTTTAAGCTATCCAAATAATGCCACCCTTAGGCATCCCTGACTGTTTAAGTCACAGCATGTCAAAGAACTACATGAGTGACAGTAAACAGCCAAAGCCCGTGTCCCTATAACGAAACGCCAGGGTCTTTAAAAAACAACATCCCATGAGAGTCTGGAAACAAACCGATTTTTTGCTGGATGGTAGAAGGCTATCCAGCAGATCCAAGAATGCTGGGTAGCCTTCTGAGAAACAAACCAATAAGGCCATCCAGCATTCTTGGCCCATGGCAGCCAAAGAAATAACCTCTTTTGGTTATTTCTGACCGTCCCTCATTGCGGGAGGGACAAGCCACATGTAAAAGCCACAGAGAAATCATGGGAATGAAAAAAGTAGATAACGTCCCTCAGGACCCTGGAGTTCCCAGAAGAATGTGTAAGCTAATTAATGACTTTGCAAAAGTCAAGGCCAGAGTCTACATTCTAAAAAAACCCGTTATCCCTTAAGAAGCGTAGGGGAGATCTGGCCCAGCCAGAGCTCAGCAAAAATCAAATTTTCACAATCTTAAACAGATAATATGATTTCCCCATGATTTGACTATGTTCAGCTGCACCTTCCAATGGCAGAAAATACACTAAACTAGGGGTAAGGAGTCAGGATCCCCCCACCCCTTGCTCTTTCTCTCAGCTCTGGGCAAGTCGCTTGATCTTTCCGGCACTTCTCCCTCTCTCCCGTGTAAAATGAATGGAGCAAAGCAGAGAGTTTAAGGTTCCTGCCTCCCGGTTCTAAGAGCGTAAACAGTATTTAAAACAAGGCTGAAAGGAACTACCTTTTAACCATTTGCAAAACACTCTGCCTTTCCTAATTGATGTGATCTGAGAGCCATCCCTCTTCTTTCTTGAAAGTATTGTGTAATAAATAAAAAGACAGCATAGATGGAAGTAAAACTAAGTCCACCTCTTCCAATTTCCTAGCTCTCTTCCCTCTCACATTTCTAAGTCAACCTAGTTATAAGGCTGGTGCTTAAACCTGTTTTCAAGGGTAAAGATAAAACCTCATTTGTCCTCCCAATATCTCTTGTTTTCATTATTTTTGATTTGCTATCTGCATAAACTTGTGAATTCCCTTAACTGTGGCTAATTTTGAATTCTGGGTTATATAGAACATCAGTGTTCTTAAAAGTTTGTGGAAATTTCCAAGTAGCCCAATTAGTGGGAAGAGAAAATATTTTTTTTTCCAACCGAAAGTAGAAAAAAAAACAAGAGAAAGTCAAAAGAGGAACTTCTAAGTATATTATTTTCTCAAGTGCCAAACAAGGTATTACAGATGAGGAATTAATTCAAAAGCAATTAATCTACTGAATCCTTCTGTTTTTAAATTACCCATGTCCATACAACTCATATTTATAACATTCAAGGAATATGGGACACTGGAGGCAATATTAGCTTTTCCAAGCCACAAGACAACCAATGTCAAAGAATTTGGCTTTGGAAAGTCAATTTACTTCCCCTGAATTATTGTCTCATCGCAGCCAATCATATCTTTTGGGAAGTGAATGGAACTAAACTGTTCTTTCCACTTCTCCTATGCTTCCAATGAATTTTAAAACATACTTTCTCAAATCATTTATTGTATTATATTTTAACATTTTGCTTGCAGGTCTTGCTAAAGTATAAGCCTCTAGGAAAATGGCAGTGTCACATTTGCGTTTATATCCTCAGCCATTAAAAAAGCTTCCTAACATGTTAGATACTTTATAAACATGAAACACAACAGAAGCAACCATGTGCCAATCATAATCAATACTGATATGCAGTATTTACTTAATCCTTTCAAATAAGTATAGGAAATCTGTCTGATGATAAGAAAATTTTAATCCTCTCTTTAACATCAATTCTTTAATTTCACTTTGCATTCGTTTCTTGATTACCTTCAAATTTCTCTCTTTTCCAATCCCTTCTTTCCAAAGGAGCCCTCCCCAGAAAAAGAGAAGGTAGGGAGGGATTTCCACCCTTTCTCTAGAGTCGAGGAGTCGTAGAATAACTGGTACAAAGGAAAGACAAAGAGATGAGAGACCTCTGGTGTCCCCCGAGGGACAGCAGCCTTGCTGGCTGGCTGCTCTAAGACCTACTCAAAGCTCTGTACATTTAGAACACTTTGTTAGAATTCAGTGAGGATGAAATTGAAGTGGCGAAGTCTGAGAAGTAGAAGAAGCTGATCATTGCTGAATTTTTAGGTAAGGGGAAGAACAATACATCTTTGCGTGTTACTAACTTACAATCCTCTCAGGAGTCACTAATCAGAATGTTTCCAGACAGCAAATACTACTCCTATTTTATAGTAACAAATCAGTCATATTACTGTAATTATCTTCAAAATGAGCTTAGAAGTAATAATCTTCAGTATTATACAAATGATTCTCCAAGTCGCTGTTGGCTAAAATTTAGGATAAGATAATTTGCTGTCAAGTGCTATTAAAGGAAGAGTTATTAAATCTACTCATACTGTATCCCAGTTTCTGGGAATAACTGGTAAAATACATTTATAGTGATACTTTTGGTAAACCTGGGCTCTGATCCCAGGCCACCATTTTGGAAGCAGGGTTAATATTTACCATAATATACAATATTCTGACATAAAGTGAATGTAAAGGTCACAGTTCAAAAAAATCTACCAGAAGAAAAATTATGGATGCATTTTCTGGGCTTCTATAGTAATTACAGACTATATAATGGGGTCAGGGCAGGGAATGGGAAGACAGGTAGCAAAGCAGGGTTCCAGCAAACCACTTGCAGAAGGAAAACCGACTTTAGTTGTATGTGATTCTTTGCTTCTACAGGAATCTCTCCGACTAGGAGGGCCAATGAGTTTGGCTTACATATCACTCTGGTTCATTTCAGTAGCTACATGGAACCTATACTGAGAAGGACAATTAAGACATTCTGCGCTCAGTTGGAGAGATTACCTGGTGGCAAAATCTGTCGTGGATACAGAAGGAAGAAATGAGAATTCATTGGCCATATCATTTCCATTTCTTTTGAAAGCGAATGCCCATTTCATTGCTGTATCCCCAGATTCTACTGCAGAACTTGGCACATAGTAAATGTTCAATAAATGTTTCAGAATTAATGAAAAATTAAACTGTTGGGGTTTTTTTTGTTTGGTTTTTTTTTTTTACCTTGGTTTCGAACAGGGCTAACAAAATTGGTACCATGAACATTCCTCCAGTCCCAAGAGCTTGGCAAATGTAAAATCTTTTCACGCAGTTCAGCAGTTACTGGTGCAGGACTGGGCCTAGGATAGAAATATACATTTGACATCAATAATTAGTCTTTCCTTTAAGGATGATTTCCTAACCTCTGTTTCCATGATTTCAATCTCCTGGCCACCTAATATCTAGATTCAGACCCAAAGAGCACTTGTACCATTCACGTTTCCACGTGTCTGTTGCACACTATTGGGACAATCTATGTAATGTACCTATTATACGACTAAGTTGTGTAAATGGCTTTCATTACCCGTTTCTTTTTCATGATTTAGTAATCTTCCCCCGTGAAATGACACTGGTTTTGTATATCACTGCAATGTTATTTTTAGTATGCGATTCTTCACATTCTCTTACTTTTTACAGGTTTTGACCAAGAAAGTAGACATGGGAAGTTAGAGGTGGCCTACAAAGGATAAAGAGAAATAAATGGATTACTGATGTCTGACTCGGGAGATGGGTGGTGGTGACAATGAGGCGGTAAAAGAAGTTAAGGAGGCATGGAAACAAAAGGTCTGAGTATAATGTAGGTAGGTGGGCTCCATAAACAGAGGACAAAACTACTTCATCGTGATAGAGCTACACCTTATACAGTATGCTTGGAAAATAAGACACAAAAGGAGAGTTGCCTATGGGATGATGAAATGATGGATAGACATTTTCTGGAAATGAGACAATTGTTCTATAAGCTTCTCTGTATTAGAGATTAAACGCACACACACATAAATAAAGCATTCCAGCTCTAGCCACACTGCATTCTTTAAAGTTTGCCCAAGTCTGCCAAATGCTGTGTTCAATGTCTCTGTACTGCTGCTCCCTTTTATCTAAGATGCCTGTTGTCCATGGCTTAGAAGAAATTCCCTTAGAGTCTTTCCCTGACTTCTAATTTTAATGACTGCTCATACAGCAGCCGCCTCCAACGCCCCACTCCCAGCCAAAAGTCACTTCTCTCTCTGCTCCATCAACTCTTTTGCTAGGGCACTACTGTTCCATTGTGGTAACATTTATTTTTCTGTTATTGTAAACTACTTGCATTTCTTACTCAACTTGGCATCATCAGACCACAGGGTTCTTCTACCTTCCCAGTGGTTACCAAACTGGTTTTTACCAGGTTCCAATTTAGTTTTGGGCAAAGATTATTTCTGGGCTTCTTCATGTCCTCTGCAACTAATCCCAAGCAGTTCCTTCTCTCGCACACTTCTCTTAGAGATTATATATGTTAATGCTAGGACGAAACAAAAGTGCGATGAAACAAAGGGAAAAAAATCACTTATGACTAGCGATAATGATCTTGAGAACTATAAAGAATAGACAGCATATTCTATACCGCAGTGTCAATTAATTTTTCACTAAAATATTAACTAAGCCAGCAACATTACCAGAAGATGAACATGAGGTGATCTTTGACCATATATATGAAAGACAGCATCAAGAGACAGAAACAGAGCCCTGGCTGGTATGGCTCAGTGAATTGAGTGCAAGCTTGTGAACCATAGTGTTGCTGGTTCAGCTCCCGGTCAGGGCGCATGCCTGGGTTGCAGGCCAGGTCCCTGGGTGGGGGGGATGTGTAAGAGGCAACCGATTGATGTATCTCTCACACATTGATGTTTCTCTCCCTTTCTTCCCTTGTCTCTAAAAATAAATGAGTTAATTTTAAAAAGAGACTGAAACATAAATTATCATTAAAAAGAAAAAGAAATTATAGAAATGCTATAAGACATTTAACTTGGATAATGTCCATGGAATAACCAAGGTACGTAAAAAGTTATGCATCATAAAAATTTTATATGTAGGGCAGGAAAAAAAATAAGCCAAAATTAAAACCTTGGATATTTCTTCTGAGATTTATGAATAAAAACTAGGGTACAAACAAATTTTGGAAGGAAATAAACAGTTTCTATGATTTTATATTGAGAGACTAAAAGATTCAATCAATCAATAAATATTAATTCATTGTCCTGTATATACCTAATAATATGCTAAGAAATAAGGAAGATAAAAGGAATTTCAGGGCTGGTATCTCAGAGCCATACCAACCTCCTACAAATGGTTTCACTACTTACTAGCTGTGTGACATCAGTCAAAGATCCTAAGACCACAAAACTATGATAGGCTCCCATTAAAATGGGTATGGGCATACCTACCTCAAGGGATTTTTATGCAAATAGTGCTTAGAACAGGCTTGTCTCTGGTAAGTCCTTGATAAATTATTAAGCTATTATGATGATAGCTGTCATTAAGAGGATTAAATATGATGCTGATAGATTTGAGTGACTCTCGGACACACGAAAGGCACTCAAATGTTACCTTCCTCCTTTCCACCATTTCATTGGGCAGAATGTTTGCCCATCAGTGCAGACAAAGCAAAAACAATGCGACAACTGAAGCCGAATGGTATAACGCTGAAGAGAGTGAACGAGGAATTTGGGAGATGGAGAAGTGGGAATTACAAAGATTATAGTTATACTATACACTATTGGCTCTTAATCATTTGAATCCATATTCTTTAAGGATCTAGTGAAAGTTCTGGACTCAGGGAGATACACGAAAACAATACATTTTTTCTCTAATTTCAGCAGTTGCACAAATTGCCTCTACCTAACTTTAAGAATCTTTGAGAATTTCTATTATATGCAAAATGCTACTTAAAATGAGGCAGCTAGACCACGATGTCTGCTTCACTTTTTCCAACTTCGCTCAATTCCATCTCCATATCTCAAACCTTCTATGGAACCTCAGCCTCAAAATTAGCCCATCATAAAGCTAGCCCTTTTCCCAGAACAAAAGTGGTTGAATGGACGGAAAGGAGAGTCAAGCGCAAGAGCTCCTCAGAGAGCCCTGAGTGGAGTGGCTCAGTTGGCTGGGCATCGCCCTGCAAAACTCAGGGTGGCCGGTTCCCAACCAGGGCACATGCCTGGGTTGAGAGTTTGGTCCTTGGTCATGGTGCGTGCAGGAAGAAATCGATTGATGTTTCTCACATGGATGTTTCTCCCCCTCTTTCTCTGTCCCTTCCTCTCTCTTTAAAAATAGATAAAATATTTTTTAAAATGGTTTAAAAGAGTTCCTCAG
>PVJD01016672.1:0-20170 GCA_004026545.1 Mormoops blainvillei
AATGTAAATGCTTCTCTTTCACCTCTGTAAACCCTTTTCGCGCCAAATCTATACCACGCCTCCCAAGACTCCTACCCCACTTAGCCCAGCATAAAGGGAATGCGGGGCTATTGTTCTGGGCTCAGAATTTGGAGTTTGTCTCCTCTGGGCCCGTGCACGTAAATAAAGATCGTGCTCCTAACCCCTCAGTGTCTGGTCGTTTCATTTTTTCCGTAACACTTACACAAAGTAAGACGCTCTTAAAAATAGACAGAGAGCCCTGGTTGGTGTGGCTCAGTGGACTGAAGGCCGGCCTGAGAACCCAAAGATTGCCGGTTCGGTTCCCAGTCAAGGCATGTGCCTGGGTTACAGGCCAGGTCCCCTGCAGGGGGCGTGTGACAGGTAACCACACATTGATGTTTTTCTCCCTCTCTTTCTCCCTCCCTTTGCCTCTCTCTAAAAATAAATAAATAAAATCTTTTTTTAAAAAAGGAGCCAGAGAAAAATGACAGATTATTAACAATTGTGAAATTATAATGGACTTCCTAATAACATCAATAGAAATCAGAAAATAGTGATCTAATATCTTGAAAGTGCATTAAATTGTAATTCCAGCAAAACTGATTTTCAAGAGAGAAGACAAGGTATACAAAAACTTAGAGAGTTTCCAATAGTTCTTATCTAAAAAGCTTCTAAGAAGTCTACATTAAGAGTAAGAAGGAAGTGATCGTAGGCCCTCCTGGGGTTGAACAAACAGCAAACACAGACCTCAGGAACTATTCCTTCTAAGGAGCCACACTTTGATTGGATTCATCTGAAGAACAATTTATGACCCAGGGCACTGTTGGAAACAATGGAACAATCAGCTAGCAATTGGTAGATTTTAACACCTGGGTGTGGTCAGGGAAAGAAAGAAACATAGTCCTAGGATACCACTGTCATCCCAAGTAGGCTGGTTATACCCAAACAGCTTCCCTGAGTGGCAAATGAGAAAGCTTAACACTTATGGGAGGGAGAAAATAGACACTAAATAATACAGCCAGTCACTGAGAAGCAAAAACAACAAATGGAAATGTGTGTGTGCGTGTGTGTGTGTGTGTGTGTGTGTGTGTTGGTGTGGGGGTTGAGGGGAGTACCTAGAGTTGCTACAATATATAATCTAAAATGCCAGTTTCTAACAAAAAATTATGAGACCTGCAAGAAAAATTTCCAACAAAAATTATGAGGCATTTAAGAAACATGGAAATATATAACCCATACACGATGAAAACAAAACACAATAGAGCACTAGAAACTGCCTATGGAAATGACCAGATACAAGATTTCACAAAGACTTCAAAATACATTATAAATATGTCTAAAAATGATGAAAAAATAAATTCACAGGTAAACAAAATCTGAGATAATTAATCACTCACAGACCTTCCATACATGATACACAAAGGGAGTTCTGGCTGAATTAAAAGGATACTAGACAGCAACTCAAATCCACATGAAGAAATAATACCAGTAAAAGTAACTACAGAGGTAAATATGTAAACACATAAATTTTTTTATATGTAGCTTCCATCTGATTTAAATCAGATAACACATATAACAACCATTATATATCTGGTTGATGGGCATGCAATTTATAAAGATGTATTTCTATAACAATAACAGAACAAATGAGGATGATTGTAATGGAGTACAAATAAATAAAGTATTTGTATATTACTGGAATTAAGTTAGTATTAACCCAAACTAAATTGTTATAAATTAATATGTTAATTATAATTCCCAGGGCGACCGCTAAGAAAATATTTTTAAA
Source organism: Mormoops blainvillei (assembly GCA_004026545.1). Taxonomy (NCBI): domain Eukaryota; kingdom Metazoa; phylum Chordata; class Mammalia; order Chiroptera; family Mormoopidae; genus Mormoops; species Mormoops blainvillei. The sequence continues at coordinate 1,790 of PVJD01016672.1, forward strand.
TATACAGTAAAAGAAATGACAAGGAAATTGAAACACTAAACTAGGAAATACAGGAGGAGCAAAAGTAGGTTTACAGTTGTAAGTACATGAAACACAGTTTATTCTTTACTATTATTTGTTAATTATTGTATTATTTTCCATACAAACAACTGTAAACCTACTTTTGTCCAACCCTGTATTTATTTAACCCAAAAGAACAAACTAATAGAGAAAATGAGGGGGGACAAAAAGAATTGAAAACAAATATCAAGATGGTAGACATAAATCCTAGCTTACCAGTAATTACATTAAATGTAAATAGATTTAACACTCCAATTAAAAGGCAGAGATTGGCAGAACGGGTTTTTTTTTTTACATAATCCAACTATCTATTGGACACTTGAAATTGGACAAGTACTTTTAAAGTAAAAGGACAGAAAAGATATATTATGCAAATAATAACCAAAAGAGAACTGGAATGGCTGTAGTGGAATAAAATGTGAAATCAAGTACAACAATAAATTTTGGGAATTCCCAAATACGTGGAAATTAAACAGCATACTACTGGGTCAAAGAAATAAGAGGAATGAGCCCTGACTGGTGTGGCTCAGCAGATTGAGTGCCAGCCTGCGAATCATAAGGGTCACCGGCTCGATTCCCAGTGGGGCACATGGCTGGGTTGCAGGCCAGGCCACCATTAAGGATTACGTGACAGGCAATTGCATTGATGTTTCTCTCCCTCTCTTTCTCCTTCCCTTCCCCTCTCTCTAAAAATAAATAAATAAAATCTTTTTTTAAAAGAAATAAGAGAAATGACCTTTCACCATTCAGTTGGCACTTTTGTTGAAAAAAATCAATTGACCATAGATAGGTATATGGATTTACGTCTAGACTCTAAATGATCTATATGTCTATCCCTAGGCCATTCTTACTGTAGCCTTGTAGTAAATTTTAAAACTGGGAAGTGTGAGTCCACCAACTTCGTTCTTTTTTAGTCATTTTGGTTATTCCGTTCCATTCACCTTTCCATATGAATTTTAGGATCTGCTTGTCAGTTTCTTCAAAAACAAAAAAAGACAGATAGAATTTTGATTAAGATTACTTGCATATTGTTACCTTAACAATATTGTCCGCCAATTCTGAAGACTGTCTTTCTGTTTACCCAGGCCTTTATTTTCTTTTCAGTGATTTTTTTTTCTAGGTATATTTTATTGATTACTCTATTACAGTTGTCCTATTTTTTTCTCCCCTTTATTCCCTCTGCCCTGCACTCCTCCTCCCATCAGCATTCCCCCCTGCCTTAGTTCATGTCCATGGGTCATACATATAAGTTCCCTGGCTTCTCCATTTCCTGTACTATTCTTAACCTCCCCCTATCTATTTTGTACCCACAAATTATGCTTCTTATTCCCTGTATCTTTTCCTCAATTCTCCCCACTCCACCTCCCCGCTGATAACTCTCCATGTGATCTCCATTTCTGTGATTCTCTTCCTGTTCTAATTGTTTGCTTAGTTTGTTTTTGTTTTTGGTTTTTCTTAGGTTCAGTTGTTGATAGTTGTGAGTTTGTTGTCATTTTACTGTTCATAGTTTTGATCTTTTTCCTTTTCTTAGATGAGTCCCTTTAACATTTCCTGTAATAAGGGCTTGGTGATGATGAACTCCTTTAACTTTACCTTATCTGGGAAGCACTTTATCTGCCCTTCCATTCTAAATGATAGTTTTCCTGGATAGAGTAATCTTGGATATAGGTCCTTGCCCTTCATGACTTTGAATACTTCTTTCTAGCCCCTTCTTGCCTGGAAGGTTTCTTTGCTATATTTCTTTGTCTTGGTGCACCTGTTATGTTATAAGGGGCAGAGCCTTAGGTATTCTCCAGGGTGGGGTAACCCACCTCGCTGCATTGTGACACTGTATGTGGGGGAGTGGTCAAAGAGGGAACGATGCCACTTGCTCGGCTCTTGCCCTCTTTCAGTCATTTCCCCTGCTACCTGCAAGCAAATTGGGCCCTTCTGGTGCTGATTCCCAGGTGGGTGGGCTTATTTAGGTTCAAGGACCCTGTGGGTCTCTCCAAGGGACTCTCCTGTGAGGCTAGGAGTTTCTTCTGCTGCTGAAATCCCCACAGATTTTTACAGCCAGAGGTTTTGAGGCTTTTGTTTCCCTCTCTGGAATCCTGAGTTGAGCGATCTGTCTCGCTCCCCAGTTTTTCCTCCCGGCTTATCCACAGGCAAACATGGGATATCCCAGTCTGCAAGCTTCCACCTCTCCTACTGGGTCTGTCACCTGGCCACACATCCTCACCACCCTGGCCACCTGTCTCCACCCCTCCTACCAGTCTCAATGAATGTTTCTTCCTTAACTCCTTGGTTGTCAGACTTCATACAGTTCAATTTTCTGGCAGTTCTGATTGTTTTTTGTTTTTAATTTGTTGCTGTCCTCCTTTCAGGTGTGTGAGGAAGCAAAGTGTGTCTCCTTCAATGATGTTGCATAGTTTTCAATGTATTTCAGTGTACTTGCACCTTTTCGTTAAAATTTTTTAAGTTTAATGTTTTCGTTAATTTAAAAATATCTGAGAATTTCCCCCTCTACATGTGATTTTCTGAAAGCCAATTGGTGGCTGTTCAACACCAGTGTTCAGCATTCCGTGTTACTGTGGTTTGTGATGCAGTCTGTGAAAGAATTCACAATGACAAGAAAATGCAGAGAGCAAATGTTTATTCACTTTCCAAGGGAGGAAAGGGGCTTATGTGTGGAGAGATACACCAGCACCAAAAGGTTGGGACTGTGAGTTTGTATTGGATTATAAAAGTTGGGGGAGGGGGTTGTTGTGTGGCCACTGGGCTTTTAGGAGCACAGGAGGTTTTGGTTGGTTTTGTATAAGCTGCAGTTTGCTGCAATGTCTTTTGCCTGTGGCTATGTGGAGCAGTTAGTCATGTTCTGATCTTGCTTTTCCAGTAATTTTCCACTCCTGGGGACATAAGCTCAGAAGAGTAAAATGGCAGTCATGTTTAACAAGGTCATAGACCTCGACAGAGGCACCAAAATAGCAAATAGCATCATCTTTGTCCTTTCATTTCCCCCCTCTGGTTTAAAAATTACTTTATTATTAATGACTGGACCTGATTCTGGGGAGTACGGATGAAGGTCTTATTTTCTTATGGCTACTTCTTGTTGTTAAAGATGTACTGTTGTCCCTACCTGAGGGTACAGGTATGGGTCATTAAGGGGAAGAAGGTGGAATTGGACAGCCCAAAAAGTGAGAGCTCTGGCCAGAGGTCATTTGTGGAAGGAAACTCCCAGAGTTTGGGTACTCTGGTGAATGAAGGATATGAGAAATTTGAGGAGACATTGCCCAAATGGGAGAATAAAGAAAAAGGCTGCTCTAGGTCCTAGGAAGAGAGTTAGCCAGGAAAACCAGAACCAAATATTGACCTTAAAATCCCACCAGTCAAATCCTCCTGAGGCCCCCTCTTTACAGAACTTGTTGGCATTGTCAATGATATTTTAAAAATTGTTTTGTATTTTTCCAGGTTGGTTAATAAAAAAACCCAGCAATCCTCATCAAGCATAGCACAGGTTCCTCCCCGGTTAACCATTAGGAAGTCTAGGGCCCACCTGGACTACTCCTGCAGAGTGACCTGAGGCCTTCCCTTGACCCCTATGATGGAGATAGGAGAGGGAGACAAAGGTCCTGAAAACTCCTGAAGAGCGGAGTAAGTGACTGGTATTGATTAAAAAATTCACTAGCTTGCCTGCAAAGGGAGGGTTACCCAAGGCTCAGCCAATTCAGTGATGTGAATTGGAGCCTTATCTGATGTCAGAGCCCATCAGTCTGATGTCTGAAAAAGGCTAAGAAGGTCTGTGGGTATGGAGGGTGCCCCTCTAGGAGTGCCTGCTGGTTCCAGAAGGGGAGTTTGATCTCCACCTTTGAGGAGAGTGCACTCCCTCTTCCAGTGTCCCATCTTTTTACAACATGGGCATGATCCCACTGATAGCTGTCCTTGCTGCTATGTCGAGGACTTCAGGTAAGTCCCTTCCTGAAAAGCCCCCTCAATTGCTGAGGCTACCATTTGTAAAACCTTTCTTGGCTCTCAGGATCACTGTTGGCCCCACTTCCTTTTCTCTTGTTTATCCCTATCACGATTGTTAAAGGTTTTGATTGTTAAAGTCCGATTGGCTAACTCTGATTCTGGAGTCTGAGGCCCATTTTCTATCTTTTGGAGTTTGTGCTGAATCTCAGGGGCTGACTGGGAGATGAACTGCATCACTAGACTAGACTGACCCTCCCTAGAATAGAGGTCCAGGTTGGTGTAGAGGAGAAAAGCCCCTGAAAGCCTAGAGAGGAAAAGAGCAGGATTCTCATCTGGCCCTTGAGTGATTTCTTTAACCTTGTCATAGTCAATAGGCTTAGTAGCGGCCTGCTTCATTCCCTCTGTGAGGCAAGAGAACATGGGATTCTATGTACAGCAGTCAGGGGAATTAGTTTGCTAGGCCCATTTGGAACAGCTGTGGTGCAGGGGGCAAAGTATTAAGCTGCCTCCAACTTAGGTCATCCCCATACTCCTGTGCCTTGACCCAAATATGGCCTCTCTCTCCTAAACTAGTACATGTAAAAAGTAATGTGAATATCTCTTCAGGAGAGGTCATATCAGAGGGTGAAGTATTCAAACTCCTTTGTAAATTTAGCTAGACTTGCCAAAAACTGCTGAGTCTGACCTCAATTTGGGAGAGGTCTGATGTTGAATAGGGAGCCTGGACCCAAATAATGCCCTCCAATCCAGCAATCTCATGGAAAGGGAGCTGGGTCACAGCCTTAGTGGGTTCCTGAAAGGGAGAGCTACAATGGGTATGACCAGGAGAAACCCAATCTGAAGGGGTAGCCGGGTGAGAGGTTTAAGGAGGAGAAATAGGGAGAAATAGGAAGTCTAGGGCCCACCTGGACTGCTCCTGCAGAGTGGCCTGAGGCCTTCCTTTGACCTCTATGATGGAGATAGGAGTTTCAAAAAAGAATAGGGAAGGGGTGTTAAAGAGTCAGGTGAATGGGGTGGAAGGGGGATATGGAGGAGGAGGAGAAAGTACAGAGAGTGGGAGATCATCCAAATCTTGGGAAGGTGGAGGAGGAAGGGAAATAGGTATAAATAAGAGCATGCAACAGGAGGCGTGGAGATCAGGATGACAGAGAGTTTGAAAGAGGCCCGAATAAAAAGAACCTCAGACCATTTCTCAAGATGGTGACAGTGCAGGTTAAGTTGGAGGATAGTATTATAGCTAAGAGATCCATTCATGGGCCAGACATCCTGGCCACCCAGTTTGTATTGGGGCCAGGCCATATTGCAATAGAAAATCAAGTGCTTAGGCTTGAGGTCAGTAAATCCCAGCGCCTTCAAGTTCTTAAGTAAATATCCCAGTGGAGAGTCTTTGGGTGGGGTAGATTTAGTGTTGCCCATGGGGAGAACTACAAAAAAGAAAAGGGAAGGATATCTCAGCAATGAGAACATTTGGGGATGGGGGTTGAGGAGGGCACCCCCAGTTCAAACAACCTAGATATCTGCCATCAGAGTTGAGTGTCCTTGAGCCTGAGGGAAGACTGAGACCATGAAGACCTGACCCACAGTCAGGTATCCCTGAGTCCAAGAGCAGACTCAACACAGCAGAGAAATGTTCAGGAGGCATCCCTTATGGCTGACACCGTGGCCAATAGACCTGGTGCTGGGGATCATAATAATGAGAAGGGGGGAAGGGTTAAGCTCTCACTTTCGACAAAGTGAATGTTTTGTCCTGAGATTCAGAAAGACTTACCAATCACTGGCCATGTAAAGGAGTGAGTAGGAGGCTGTCTGCAGAGTCCAGAGAGACAGAAAAGGATTGGAATCCTCTCTCCAAACCTCACAGAGACAGGATTGGGGGTGAGACAGGGTTGGGGTTAAGCCTGGGATGATCTTCTGCTGCCCACTGCTCCCCTAGTTAGAAGTCTCAGGAGGTGGAGGAGAGGGAGAAGGAGAGAATGTCTTGATATGAGCCACTAAAATGTTAAAGTGGATGGTGATGCAGGCTATGAAAGAATTCACAACAAGAAGAAAATGCAGAGAGCAAAGTTTTTTTCACTTTCCAAGGGAGGAAAGGGACTTAAGTGTGGAGAGATACAACAACACAAAAAGATTAGAACTGTGACCTTGTATTGGATTATAAAAGGGATGGGGCACTGTTGTGCGGCCACTGGCCTTTTAGGGATATTGCAACATAGGAGGGTTGGTTTTGAATAAACTACAGTTTGCACCAGTGGTATCTTTCACCTGCAGCTGTGGGGAGTGGTTAGTCATGCTCTGATCTTGCTTTTCCAGTAATTTGTCAGTCCTGGGGACATAAGCTCAGAAGAGTAAAATGGCAGTCATGTTTAAGAAGGTCATAGCCTACTAGGCAAATGGTATCATGATAGCAAATGTCACTGGCTTTTTCCTTTCATTCCTCAAAGTAGCTCTTTTAATTATAATTGCTTACCAGAATTACTTAGAAATTTATTTTTATTTTGTGTTTCTATTTGGGTGTCTTCTTTCTTAATAGGATCTGATCCTCATTACCTAAGATTGGTGTGTGATTTTTCTGAGCAACATGGGCTATGGATAGAAAGCCTAAAATTTCCCCAGATATCAGTTTTTATAGTTAAGAAGACAGTCTGGTAATTGTGATCAGAGAAGCTGGGTTTGACATTTGGAGTAAGTTCCTAATAGATATAAGACTATCAACAGGTCACTTACCTATTGATACCATCTTGGCATCCCAGTTTCTTTGTATATAACTTGGGAATAGTAAAAATACTAGTTTAAACATATTTATAACTCTGTTGTGAAAGCAGTGAGACAATAGGTATGAAAATGCTTTAAAAATGAGAAGTCTATGTAAACCTTTTTGTTAAATTTATTCTTAAGTATTTTAGTCTTTTTAATGGTATTTTCAATGATTTTTTTTACAGTAGACTTACAAGAAAATGAAAAAATTCTCAAAAAGAATGAAGAGGGGATAAGGGAAAATGGAGGACAACATGAAACATAATAATATCCATATAATAGGAATACCAGAAAGAGAAGAAAAGGAACAACGGACAGAAACCCTGTTTGAAAAAGTAATGATGGAAAACATCCCAATTTGAGGAGAGAAGAAGTCACACAAGTCCAGGAAGCACAGAACATCCCACTCAAGAAGAACTCAAAGAGACCCAGACACCTCATAATTGAAATGGCAAATTTCAAAGACAAAGAGAGAATCTTAAAGGCAGCAAGGTGAAACAGGAAGTAACATATAAGAAAGCCCAGATAAGTCTAGCAGCTGATTTCTCCATAGAAACACTACAAGCCAGAAGGAAATGGCAAGAAATATTCCAAGTAATAAAAAGCAAAGGCCTGCAACCAAGACTACTCTACCCAGCAATGATCTCAATTAAATTGGAAAGCAAAATAAGAAGTTTCCAAGACAAAGAAGGCTAAAAGAATATATGTCTACCAAACCAGCACTGCAAGATATGCTAAAGGGACTGCTTTCAGAAAATAGAGAAAAAGAGTGAGAGAGAGAGAGGAACATAAGTACAAAGGGAAAAAAATGAATAAGTACCTATCAATAATAACTTTAAAGGTAAATTGCTTAAATCCTCCAATTAAAAGACATAGGGTAGCTGAATGGATAAGAAAACAGGACTCACACATATGCTACCTACAAGAGACCCACCTCAGAAAAAAGACCTACACAGACTGAAAGTAAAGTGTTAGAAAAAAATTTTCCAAGCAAAAGGACAGGAAAAAAAAAGGGTAGCAATACTTATATCAGACAAAATAGACTTCAAAGGCCATAAAAAGAGACACAGAAGGACACTTCATAATAGTCAAAGATATAATCCATCAAGAACACATAAACATTGTAAACCTCTATGCACCCAACATAGGAGCACCCAGATATATAAGGAAAATCCTGGAGGACTTCAAGAAAGATATAGACAGCAATACACTTATAATAGGGGATTTTAATACCCCAATGTCAACAATGGATAGATCATCCAAACAAAATATCAACACGATATTGTGGAACTGAACGATGCATTAGATCAAATGGACCTAACTGACGTATATAGAACCTTTCATCCCAAAGAAGCAAACTACACATTCTCCTCTAATGCACAAGGAATATTTTCAAAGATAGACCACATGATAGGGCACAAAACAAACCTCAACAAATTTTTAAAGACTGAAATCATATCAAGCATTTTCTCAGACCACAAGGGCTTGAAACTAGAAACCAATGTCAAGGAAAAAACTCAAAAACATTCAAACCCACAGGGACTGAATAGCATGCTATTAAACAATGAATGGGTCAATAATTAGATCAAGGAAGAAATCAAAAAGTTTCTGGAAACAAATGAAAATGAACATACAATAGTCTGAAACCTATGGGACACAGCAAAGGCAGTCCTGAGATGAAATTTCATAGCAATACAGGCCTACCTAAAAAACAGAAACATTTCAAATAAGCAACCTAACCCTACATCTACAAAAACTGGAGAAACAACAACAAACAAAGCCCAGAGCAAGCAGAACAAAGGAAATAATCAAGAACAGAGCAGAATTGAATGACATAGAGACTAAAAGAACAACTCAAAGGATCAATAAACCCAAGAGCTGGATCTTTGAAAAGATAAACAAAATACACAAGCCTTTAAGCAGATTCATCAAGAAAAAAAGGGAGAGGATGCAAATAAATAAAATCAGAAATGAAAGAGGAGAAATTACAACTGATACCACAGAAATTCAAAGGATTGTAAGAAATTACTACGAACAACTATATGCCAAGAAATTTTAAAATCTCGGTGAAATGGACAAATTTCTAGAACAATGTAATCTTCCAAAACTGAATGAAGAAGAAGCAGAAGGCCTGAACAGCCTGATAACAGCAGGTAAAATTGAAGCAGTACACAAAAAAACACCAGGCACACAAAACCCCTGGACCAGATGGTTTCACAGGAGAATTTTACAAAATATTTAAGGAAGAACTAACTCCTGTCCTTCTCAGACTATTCCAAAAAAATTCAAGAAGAAGAAAGACTCCTAAATTCTTTTATTGAGGCCAGCATCATCCTAATCCCAAAACCAGAGAAAGGCACAAGAAAGAATGAAAACTACAGGCCAATATTGCTGATGAACATAGATGCTAAAATCCTCAGTGAAATACTGGTAAATCGCATCCAGCAATACATTAAAAAGATCATCCACCAGGATCAAATGGGATTCATCCCAGGGATGCAAGAATGCTACAATATTCGCAAATCAATAACTGTAATATATCACATAAACAAAAGGAAAGACAAAAAGCATGTGATCATATCAATAGATGTGGAAAAAGCATTTGACAAGGTGCAGCACCCATTTATGATAAAAACGCCCAGCAAAGTGGGAATAATAGGGGCATACCTCAACATAATAAAGATTATACATGAGAAATCTACATCCAACATTATACTAAACAGGCAAAAACTAAAAACTTTCCCTAAGATCAGAAACAAGACAAGAATGTCTGCTTTCACCACTTCTATTCAACATAGTTATTAGAAGTCCTAGCCACAGCCATCAGACAAGAAAAAGAAATAAATGTCATCCACATTGGAAAGTAGGAAGTAAAACTGTCATTGTTTGCAGATGATATGATAGGGTACATAGAAAATCCTATAGACCACCAAAAACCTACTCGACCTAATAAATGAATTTGGCAAAACAGCAGGATACAATGTCAATACTCAGAAATCGAAGGCATTGTTGTACACCAACAATGAAATATCAGAATCAGAAATCGGGGGGAAAATCCCATTTACTACAGCAACAAGAAAAGTAAAGTACCTCAGAATAAACTTAAACAGGGAGGTTAAAGACCTGTACTCAGAAAACTACACAACACTGAAGAAAGAAATTAAGTAAGACACAAATAAGTGGAAGCATATAACATGTTCATGGATTGGAGGAATTAACATCATCAAAATGTCCATACTACCCAAAGCAATTTATAGATTCAATGCAACCCTTATTAAAATACCAATGACATATTTCACAGATATAGAACAAACATTTCAAAAATTTATATGGAATCATGAATGAGCCTGAATACCTGCAGTAATTTTGAGAAAAAAGAACAAAATAGGAGAGATCACAATACTTGACATCAAATTATATTATAAGGCCACTGTAATCAAAACACTCTAGTACTGACATAAGAACAGACACATAGATCAATGGAACAGAATAGAGAGCCCAGAAACAAACCCATGTCTCTATGGTCAATTAATATTCAACAAAAGGGGCAGAAGCATAAAATGGAGTAAAAATCGACTCCTCAAAAAATGGTGTTGGAAGACCTACACAACTACATGCTAAAAAATGAAATTCAACCACCTACTTACACCATGCACAAAAATAAACTCCAGAGGGATAATAGACTTATACATGTCATGACACCATAAAAGTCCTAGAGGAGAAGATAGGCAGTAAAATCTGAGATATTCCGTGAAGCATATTTTCACCAATATATCCCCTAGAGCAAGGGACATAACAGAAAGAATAAACAAATGGGACTTCATCAAAATAAGAAGCTTCTGCACTGCTAAAGAAAACATCAGCAAAATGAAAAGGGAACAAACTGTATGGGAAAATATATTTGCCACTGATACCTCAGACAAGGTATCATATTTTTGATCTCCAAAATAGATAAAGAATTCACACAACTCCACTCCAGAAAGACAAGCAACCCAATGAAAAAATGGGCGAAGGATCTGAACAGACACTTCTCCAAGGAGGACATACACAGGGCCCAGGGACACATGAAAGGATGCCCTGCATTACTAACCATCAGAAAGATGCAAATTAAAACCACAATGAGATACCTCTTCACACCAGCCAGGATGGTCATCATAAACAAATCAACAAACAACCAGTGCTGTCGAGAATGTGGAGAAAAGGGAACCCTAGTGCACTGTTGGTGGGAATAGACTGGTGCAGCCACTGTGGAAAACAGTTTGGAATCTCCTCAGAAAACTCCAAAAGAAACTGCCTTTTGACCCAGCAATTCCACTGCTGGGATTATACCCCAAGAATCCTGAAGCAACAATTCAAAAGAACCAATGCACACCAATGTTCATAGCAGCACAATTTACAATAGCCAAGTGCTGGAAGCAACCTAAGTGCCCAACAGTAAATGTGTGGATCAAAAAACTATGGTACATTTACACAATGGAATACTACACAGCAGAAAGAAAGAAGGAGCTCCTACCCTTCATGACAGCATGGATGGGACTGGAGAGCATTTTGCTAAGTGAAATAAGCCAGGCAGTGAAAGACAGGTACCATATGATCTCACCTGTAAGTGGAACCTAATCAATAAAATAAATAAGCAAGGCAAATATAAGCAGCAACATTGAAATAAAGAACAAACTGACAGTAACCAGAGGGGAGGGGGGCCAGGGATAACAGAGGAAAATAAGTGGAAGGGTCATCAAGGAACATGTATAAAGGACCCATGGACCAAGCTAAAGGGGGTAAGGATTGAGGGTGGGAGTTGGGAGGAGTGGGGCTGGGGAAAGTGGTGGCAGGAAAATGTTGACATGGGGATGATGGGATGGGGTGCAGGGCGGAGGGGATTAAGGGGAGGAAAAAAATGAGACAACAGTAATAGCACCATCAATAAAATATACAAAAATAAAGTAAAAATAAGTGTAGGCTTTAATAAGCCAGGCAGTGAAAGACAAATGCCACATGATCTCACCTGTAAGTGAAACCTAATCAACAAAACAAACAAATGAGCAAAATAGAACCAGAGACTTGGAAATAAAGAAAAAACTGACAGTGACCAGAGAGGAGGGGAAAGGGGGATAATGGGGTGAAAGAAGGGGAAGGGGCAAGCCAAAGAACACGAATAGAGGACTCATGGGCAGGGACAATGAGGGGGGATTGGCTGCAGGGATGGGGGCAATGGCGTTGGGGTGAGCAGTGGGGAAAAAGGCAGGACAACTGCAACTGAACAACTATTTTAAAAAACTACGGGTTGAAAAAGAATAGTATAGCAGACTCTTCCTTTGTCCAGCTCTGTATAAATAGTCAACACGAATATCAGATAATGCTATAATAACTGGGAAGAATTTTAGAATTGAAAATCCAAGCTTTTACCAGTGTTTTCTCAAAAATAATTGCCTTGTACCACAGAGAAATCTTATGGAAAAATATTAATTTTTTTAAAAAGTCCTCTGGTTTAAGATTAATGTTATTTGAAAAGATTGAAGATTTTAAACAATAATTTTATCTAATACTATTTCATTTTAATGAACATAGTTAAATGGTTACTTAAGAAGAATGGTTATTTTTTTCAAGGGGCATCAAAGAATTTTTTGTTTTATTTTTATAGAATTCCCATGCTAAAATTTTTGAGGAATTTCCTCAAGGTAACTTAACCAAATTACGAAGCCAGCATTGCAACACAACCAACAGTTGGTGGCAAAACCAGCAAGGCCAAGGAGACATCCAGATGTGCAGAGGCAATAGAGTTTTACCTTACAAAGTAAAACCGGAAGTCCCAGTGAGTCTATTGTTTGACTGAAGTAGAAAACTTCAGTCACTGGGATGTTGTACCACACAATAATAATTTTATGTGCCATATTAAATGAATTTACTGATTCATTACTATTTCTGCAAAGTGGCTATAAGGTAGTAAATTAATTTTAATATACATTTAAAAATGTGGACTTTTAACAACTGATTTTGTCACCAGGTTAAGTTGTGCAGTTACAAAGTAGTTAGAAATTTATGAAAGGATATTATTTTTTTAAAAAAGAAAACAGCTCATTCTTACATATATACTATTTAGCACTTCATTTGGACACTATGTTCAAAAGGCCCTAGCGAAAGGTAAGACTCAACTCTGGGTTGTTTTCAGACCACTGTTAGTGAAACCGTGTGTAGAATGTGAGGTCCCTGAAGGACAAAAAGTCAGGGTGAGTTGGTCCATTATTGGCCACGCTCAAAGCCACCAGCCAGACTCCAAAGAGGGAGTCCAAGTGTTTTTTTCTGAAACACTATTTGAATTATTGTTCAATCAGTCAACACAATAGATTTTCAAAGGAAAAGAACAATTAATTAACATGATGAGGAGGTTGCTGCATTCTTTGGACTATATGTCATAATTGTGGTTATTAAATTTTGATTGTCTTAACAAAAATTGTCTCTATCATTTGCTGTTCAATTATATGTATGAAGATAACAATTCTCCATTGGGCTTTTTGCTTTGCTAGACAATTCCAATTGAAATGCTATAAATGATACTATTGAAATTATTAATCTTATATCCTATAACCTTACTGAAGTCATTTATTAGCTTTAATTTTTAATGGATTACTTAGAATTTTCTAGAGCCTGGTAAATATTATTTATAGGAGCAATAGAAACCAGGTCTTGTATGCAATAGGTCTCAATTTCCTCTCCTACACAAGTTTTAAATTTTTGCAGTCAATTCTTTTCTCAGAATTGACCCAATGTTCTACATCCTCTAGGTCATTTTGAGCATGGTATAACTGTCTGATAAAACAGCAAAGACTTAAAAAGAAAGAACATCAATTTACGTCAGGATCTAAGTAATATAGGTGGTCATAGAAAAAAGTCACAACATTGATTGGAACTAAGTCTGAGGAAAACACCTAGCATTCCCTCAGCGATGAGGAAATGGAGAAGGAAGGAAGAAGGGAAAATGTAGACCAAGTGTTGCCCGCTAGGGCAACCCAATGCCTGAAGGTGACTTCAGGACTTTAGATGGCAGAGCTGCTCTGGTAGCCACTAAAAACCAAGAAAAAAATAAATAAAACCAAACTGCCAAAATAGATAAAGTCAGAGAAAGTCCCCAAAACAAGTTAAGAAAATTCAATAAATCTTGCCTAGGACTCCCCATTCTTGAGGCACAATTGTCTATTTACCCGAGGAGAGGCTGGAGGAAACCTCCCTTTGTGGTCATTCAGCCTGGTCCTGAAAAGAAACATCCACTTCTCATTCTGGTTCCTCAAGTCCCTTCTTACCAGCAGCGAAATTACTGTCCCATCAGAATTGCCAAATGTTACCAATATATTTGGTTTCTTGTCTCCTGATATAAAAGAATTTGTACCAGGGACACTGATAAAAGCAAAGGCAGATTTATCAAGGCTCTGCAGAGGATGAGAACACTGAGATAGGGCCTCAGCTTCTGCACCCCAAACGTGGGGCTTAGGGGCTTTTATGGCTTGGGAACGTGCAATTTGCTGGGGTTAATCAGAGTAGCTTAGTAGGCTTTTCCTTGTTGGGAACACTCATGTCGGGATATATGTCAGTGAAGCAAAGCATTCTGGGATTGTACAGCATTTATTTACGAGATGCAGAAAAGGACTTTCCTAACCAGGTATTGAGTTTGTCTCTGTGGTTTGTGGCTTGGCTTTATACCTGAAAAACAAACTCAAAAGAAATCAGGCTAGTTTCTGGACCATTGTTTTATAGGTACCTTTTGATAACTGCCATAGTTCTGGTAGAGCTTGACTCAATGGAGCAATGTTTGGGAACATTTTATTCTACCCGTTTCACTCCTGCAAGATTCTTCTACTATGGAATCAACCTGTTAGAAGTTTTATCTGAAGCTCCAGGGAACCTCTGAGTGCAGTATGCTGTGTTCATGGTCAAATGTTTAATCAGCAAGTCACTTATCTTTTCTGTAGGTCAGGGTAGCAGCCAACCATACCCACTTTAGTTCCCCTTCACATTTTCTGCCATTTCCAAATAGTGCATGAACTTATTTTTTTTATATAAATGTTTTCTTCAAATTAACTCAGTTTTTCCCTTGAGTACATTAATTTTCAAAGCGTTCCTTGTGGAGAGGAAGAATAGCACAGAGGTTAAGAACAGTCTAGAGCCAAATTGCCAGAGTTTCAACACTGATTCTACTGCTTTCTAACTTAACTTAATCCCTCATGCTTCAGTTTCCCCATCTATGAAAGCAAGTGATTACTGTTTTTGTCATAGAGGTTTATAATTAATTAGGTTATGAGAATCATAGAAGTTTCTCTTTGTAAAGTATTTGAAACAGGCCTTCCACAGAGTAGGTGTTATATAAGTGTTTGCTAAACAAATACCTCTAATGTAAATGCAAAACCAGAATTACTTATCATAAAAATCTTAAAACAAATAAAATGTTAGGTAAACACAAAATGGTGTTGTGGACCAAAAAAAGGGCCACACACTAAACCTGACAAGCCCAGGGGAGAGGCTTGCTTGGTGGACTTACAAATTTAGAGACTAAAAGTAACCATGTAAGATGGTTTGAAATTAAACTTTCTAACTAAAATCAGTTAATGGCAGGTAATCATGTCCTAAGGCAGCATTTTTACCCAACAAAGATCAATCTTCACCTTTACTGAGTCTGTTGTCTTTTTTTTTCTTTTTTTGCCTCTATGATAATATACCTGATAACATACCTTTGGAATATTAAAGTAATCGCTTTTTTTCCAGACCCCTCAAAGCATAACCACTGCACAGAGCAAAGACCACCAAGCCCTTTATTGTTATTATTATCATGCTAATTGTTGACTGTTAACTATCCTATACCCACAAATATAAAAGTATATGTTTATTTGTTTTACTTTTTATCCAATCTTAGAAATTTCCCCACTTTTCTTTCTCCCACCTCCCTAATTAATCACCAATGAATTTCACATAACCACCTTATACTTTGATCGTAATGTATAAAATAAGTGGTAAAACTGTCATACTCTGGAGCATTGTCTCAATCAGTTGAGATTTTGCTTCCTGGCAATTGTCATCAGCTTGTCTCAAATAATCTCATAAAAATTCTTACAGGTTTGGATGTTTCTTACATTGACAGTGTTATTAAATTCCAGCTATATATTAACCTGCTAAAATGCTTAGTGGAGTAGACATGGTCTCTCTTTAAAAATATAAAACAGAGAGGAGGGAATGAGGATAAGGAAATCCTAAGGACAGAGCAACACCTAGCTGAGACCACTTCCTCCACTCAACCCAAAGACCTGGAAGAGAAATGAAACAGTCTGCTCACTGTGCTACCACCTGGAATCATCCCCAGGCTCAGTAAGAGTATATGCTTTGGAAAGTTCCAGAAAGTCCATTGAGATGTAAAAAGTTGGAAAAATAAGAGGTGTACTGAGCAGCACATATAAATGAAAAATGACACCAGGCTTTCCTGTGTCAATCTATTTATCAGGCATCCCTGAGTCGAGAGTGAAGTATCTTTCACTGATTGGTTGGCGCCGATGCAGAGAATCTGTTTTCACTTTGAATCGAAGTTTCATTGTACAAGGTGATGCTGGTGAGACTGTCAATCACCAAGCTTACTCTCTGTCTTTCATCTCAGGGTGACTCAGCACTTCCCAGTAGGTGATTCCAGGTTATATCCTATAGCCCACTTGAATTCTACTCTCTTTCTCAGGCAGAGCTGGCTTAATTTTCATGGTTTTTTTTTTTTTTAACCACCAGTATAACCTGAGACAGTTGGCTAGAGAGGTGTGCAATAGACTTGGGTTCTTGGTGCCGTGAACCTCCTGTTTTGTGCAGCCAGGTTGCAAGTGCCCCTGTAAAGTGTCCATCTCAACAGACCCTGAGGGACAGGGTAAGCACCCTGGTCCAGTGTCCCTCCATGAGAGGACTAAGGGTAATGTTTAGAAGACAGAGCTCTAGCCCTGGAGAGCATGTGCCACAGAGACATCCTCACAGAGTTCTGAATAACCAGTTCAACAGCAGGACAACATAAATTGGAAGGGAAGATTTAAAAAAAGATTCCATATTTCATAGTAAGGAAGGATGTGTGATGAAATGGGGAATAGGGTAAAAGCATGAAGCTCAGAAGGACAAAACACTCATTTCACTCTTTTAAAAGCTCAAGGCTAAGGTAGGAAACTATATGCTTACCCTTGGGAGAATTCTTCTAAGTCTCTCTGAAAGAGTGTCTGCTTCTGAGGTTCTCTTTGTGGATGAGCACAGGAGACACTGTGAAAGGAGGTCACCTTAGGTGAGAGTCAAGAATAATTAAGTATGGCATATGCATTGACCATGGCCCTTGTAGACTCCCTCCCAACCAAGGAAATCTTTCCACAGGATCCTTGGTGGGAGGTCCAGGGTCCCTGAGATGCTGGTGATCATCTCCTTCAAGGCTTCAAGCTAGATTCCAGTGGTGGAACCAAAGAGTGGCACTGTACCCTATTAGTTATATTTTGTTGTGTAACAAATTATCCCCAAAGTTAGCTTCAAACAATAAACATTTATTATGTCCCAGTTTCTGCATGTTAGGAACCCAGGAGCAGCTTAGGTGGGGATCTTGTTCAGGGTCTCTCATGAGGTTGTTGTCCAACATCAGCTAGACCTGCAATCTTCCCTGAGGCTCATCTGGAGCTAAAGGGTCCATATGCCATTGACAGCCTCAGTTTCTCATGGACTCTGAACTGAAGACTTTGGTTGCTCATAGTACAGGCCTGTCCACAGAGCTGCCTGTGTGTCTTCCAGAACTGGCAGCCTGATCCCACCAGAGCAAGTGATGAGCAAGAGAGAACCCAAGATGGAAGCCACAGTGTTTTGAAACCTAATCTTGGCATGATGTCACTTGTGCTGATACTATCAGTCACAGGCCAACCATCTAACAGTATGAAAAGGAGCTACATAAACATGAGATACTAGGAGGTGGAGACTGGGGGCCATCTTTGAGGAGGGTAACCATGGCCACGGACCTTGCCTGGACAGTGTCTGGGAGAAAGTTACAACTAGAGTTTGGGAATATGAGGGAGACTTTGAGAGGATTAAAGAGGAATATAAAAAGTCCAGGGTTGCAGATGGAAAGCCTGGACCTAAAGGGCAAACAGCATACCTGTAGGATTTGATCAGCTCCCTTCACACTTGGTACCAGTCACATGCACCAGCACACAGCATCGCATCCAGAGCATACATTCTCACAGAGAAAGATAATGAAAGAGTTCATAAAGTAGGGTTGCAAGAAAGGTGAAACATTAAGGGAGAAAAACACAAAGTGAATGTACACTTTTTGTTTGTTATGTCTGTTGTTTGTGTTACAGTTTGCACTTTATTTCAAATAAACCCAGTGTTAGAAAATTT
Source organism: Mormoops blainvillei (assembly GCA_004026545.1). Classification (NCBI taxonomy): domain Eukaryota; kingdom Metazoa; phylum Chordata; class Mammalia; order Chiroptera; family Mormoopidae; genus Mormoops; species Mormoops blainvillei. Next base: position 19,934 of record PVJD01016672.1, read on the forward strand.
GAATTTCCCAGTTAGAGCTGGAAGGGGCTCTAGAGCTTCTGTAATACATCTCCTTTGTTTCATAAATAAGGAACATAAGGCGAGGGTAATTTCTTAGTTTTACAAAAAGATTTCCTTAATTCCTTATATAAAATAATATTTTATAGAAATTTTCTCAAAATTAAGTAAGACCCTTTTAAAAGAAAAACATTCTTAAGGATTCCAGTGTTGGTTTGATTATTTTTATTATGAGTGACT